>VVAS01115281.1:0-11337 GCA_015103295.1 Ptychochromis oligacanthus
GTGAAGAGTCTTTCCTTGTCTGATCAAATATACATACACATGAAAAGCTCTACTGAAACACGAGTAAAGCTTGTCTTTTTACACTGCAGTCACATGACATGACATTTGCGAGTTAGTGTAATACGTTTTTATATACTATCTACATGAAGTATTGGGCAGACAAAAGTACAGGGCCACCCACCCACAAGAGCTGCTTGGCCATGGAAATCCATGCCATGAAGCTCCCAGCACACAGTTTGTGTGCTGATGTTAATGTCAGAGGAAGTTTGGAACTCTGCAGTTATTGAAGCAGAGCGTTAGCAACTTTTATGTACTCTGCACCGGAGACTCTGCTCTGTAACTTTACATGGCGTGCCAATTTGTGGCGAGTTCCTGAACACTTCTGCGCTGCAATAATATCACTTACTGTTGACTGTGGAATATCTAGGAGGAAAGTAACTTCACAAATGGACTTGGTGCAACAGTGGAATACTATTACAGTACCACGCTCGAATTCAGTGAGCTCTTTAGAACAACCCATTCTTTACCAAATGTCTGTAAAGGTCGACTGCATGGGTAGGTGCTTGATTTTATATACCTGTGACAAAACACCTGAATTAAAAGTTTAACAGATGTGGCCCAATACTTGTGTCCATATAGTGTACTTTAATTAGCATCTGAATTATTTGATCAGCTTTATACCAACATTACTACTAAAATATACAAAATGAGGGAACTTTGACTCTTCATGAAACTCTCACGATTTTGTATGCCAATATTAGTTTGACTAAATCTTCAAGCAGTCTGGGTTAGCATTATCACTGCTACTATTCCAACAGTCTCACTGGAACATGCGTTATATTAGTTAGCCAGAGACAAAAGATGAACATTTGGCACCAGAATCCTGGCATCAGTGCCATAACACTTAAAATGTCAACACATAAGCTATTAATACTTTGTGACAATGACTTTTCCTCCTCCCATGCTACATGTGCATGCTTACCAGGAAACCCATCCATAAGGGAAAGACATGCACACAACAGTAGATCATCCAGATGCCTGACTGTGAAGCTATGACAGTTATGACAGCTAAGAATACCCAGGTAGATAAAGACAAATATTTCCTCTTAACATTAGCAGCATTCTTCCTGCACTTTTCTGCTTGGTTAAGTTGGGCCAAAAGTCACATCAAGGAAAACCACACTGAGAAGCAGCTAAAACTTTACAATTGATGCTGAGATAGGTACAGTTTTGGAAGTTAACATTTTAAAAAAAGGAAAGAAAATGTGCAGCGCTTCCATACCCAAAGCACAACTTCTATTAGCAACAGCGAGCGGCTAAGTGACAGCTGCTCAGTGACTTAATGATGGATGTGGAAGTCACGTCTCCAGAGTAATTACATCCATGTTCTTCTGACCAAACCAAACTGTGTGTGTGTCTGTACATGTGTTGGTTGTGTGTGTCTGTGAGTGTGTTTATCCAGAAACAGAGGATTAATGAATCAAAATAGAAGCTTATGCAGGGAGAGAACAGAGTGCAAATATCACAGGGAGATTTATCACCAGAGGGCTTGTCAGTATCGCATCTTAACACACTGACCCTGCTGCTCTCCGTTTCTGTGTGTTGTAGTGTACAGTACATGTGTGTGCACTTACACCCAACATGTCGTCAGAGTGCGGTCTGTCCTGGGGGATTTTCTGAAGGCAAGAATCGATAAAGTTTCTAAAGTCTTCAGACCTGGAACAAAGATGACAAGGGAGAGGGTCAAAACTAAACAAATATCATCATTTTGGCTGCAAAACATATGACATAGTTACAATAATTTCTTGCCGCCTTCCACAAAAATATACATCTTTATTTTACATCTTCAGAAGATAGCTGGATTTAAGTACACAGATGACAAACTGTGTGAGAGTGTGTGTGACACCTCACCATTCACTGGACTGCAGTGTGGGGCTCTCATTCTGCGCTATGTGGTATAAGGCACTCATTGCATTCATGTTAAACAAGGGAGGCTTCCTCTCCGCTGGAATAGAACGACATCAGTCACTCACTCATTTAATTACAGGGTTACTGACATAACTAATTGAAGGTTTAAAACTGCCACTGAAAAAGGTATTTTGCAACTGATGAAAAATAAAAATACCAACTTTTTTTTTTTTAACTCAAATCAACAAATCCAAATCCAAACACATCTTAAACACATGAAGTTACTGGCACTAGTTCATGAATTCAAAGACCTTTCAACCAGATGGTCAAAAAGAGCACATCCTTAATTTCCAGTATAAATAGCTTTACAGAAAAAATATTCCTTCGCCAGCCTTCATATTTCAATTGATAAAGTAGGGGTGGCATAGTGGTGCAGTGGTTAGCACTGTTGGCTCACAGCAAGAAGGTTCCTGTTTCTGTGTGGAGTTTGCATGTTCTCCCTGTGCCTGCGTGTGTTTCTTCTGGATGCTTGGCCATGGATTTGAGGTAGATAAAGTACTTTGATTAATTTCTGGTTAAATGTGGCTTGCAGACTTAAGTGCTTTGAGTGATTAGTAGGCCTAGAAAAGGGCCTCTATAAATGCTATTCCAACAATACAGACATAATGTCACCTACCTAATTCTATACAGGTAATCCCTAAGGACCAGACATCCACCTTTCCATCATACTGGCCCTCATCCATAGCTAGAATCACCTCTGGGGCCATCCTGGATAAAGTGAAGGAGAAACAAAGTGGGTGTAGGGTACAGATAAAGACAAATAATATAAATGTAGCTTTAAAGTAATTTAAATTTAGAGTGTATCAGATAAGATCTAAATCCTGATAACAGCATCAAAGTATCTGAATATGTCAGCAGGCATGTGTGTGCAAACAGATTCAAATGCCTTTTCACAATCAAGTCTATTTCATCAATCACTGCTTCTTTTAACAGACACCCAAATTAGAGACTGTCCATAAATTCACAAATTTGGTTTATACATTTAAAACATACACAGACACAATACAACTTTCAATTCATACAGATTTCACTTACCAATATGGCGTTCCCACAAAGGAGTTGGCAGGTGAGGCAATGGAGGCAGAGCCAAAATCTGCCAGTTTGACTTGGCCAGGCTCAGTCAGCAGGATGTTACCTGCTTTCACATCCCTGAGAGAAAGAAAGAAAGAAAACATCAGAGCAGGAGGATATGTGGAGAGATGCAGTGTTTGCAGATGCTTCCTAAGATACTTAAAATAGAATGAAATAAAATAAGTTCATGATGAAAAAAAATTACTCACCTGTGGATCATATTGTGGGAATGAAGATAGGCCAGCCCCTGCAGAGCACCATGTGTGATGGCAGCAATCTCAACTTCTTGTAAAGGTTTTTTATGAACTGCAGGAAGAAAAACAGCCATAGAAGCAATCAACATCAGAACAAATGTGCATGTTTCTTTTATGTGAATTCACTGAAATATCAACATGTCTTTTAGAAGAATGAAAACCTGTTTTCTGCTCACCTTCTAGCAGGTCAGAGGCTGAGCCAAGACAGTACTCCATCACCAGCTGGAAACAAGAGATTTTGTCAAGAATAGAATGTCAATATACATGGCAGAGTAAGGTAACCTGTGCATGTAAACCAGACTTACCCATGCTGTGTGTTCACGGAGATAACATCCTTTGTATTCTATACTGTTGGGGTGTCGGATCCTCTGAAGGAACTTCACCTCCTTTATGATATCCTGCCATTTCTGTTGAGGAAATAAAGATTTAACTGGCAACGCTTTGATTGGCTTAAAGCACCAGAGGTGACTGTGTCTGAGTCTAGAAGCTTATCTTTAAGTTCAAAAGGGAGTAAGGTGGTTCTCTTCACAGATTATATGTAATCAGATTAGAGTTAATCTGAAATCACTGGCAGAGTGAACTGCATCTGGGACAACAACAACAACAACAACAACAACAACAAAAGTGAGAACACCGGAGTGAACTTGTTGGGTTTGTAAGGTTCACTGATTTTTAAATCAGAATACCAAAATAATACTGCAGTCCAGCAGATCTTGATCAGGCCTGTCACTATCTTAAGTTAAATTAAGATAACCTCTTATCTTCTATCTAGCAAAGTAAATGACTCACTGAAAGTGAATTCCAAAAAGCTGGCTTTCTTTGGATATTTGGATTTCCACTATGTGACACTGATAATTATGATTTGTTGCAAGAATTTGTGTTTGTGTTGAGATAAATGTGCGTCATGATCAAGCACAGAAAGCACAACACAGCCATCATTTAATACATTTTAAAATCAAAATAGAAAACAGAGATCTGATTTTTCAAATTCTATATTATAAGATTCCTGAAGTGATTAACTGATAAATAAACTTAGAAAAATGTGCATTTCATACAACAATTATGACAGCTTTCTGTTTACCAAAATTGTTGGCCACAGTGCTGATTACTAAGCATTTGTTGCTTCTCTACATTGTCAAGATAGAGGCCACTGCCTTGACATTACATTGGCAAAACTACTTTTAAGAAAGTCATGTTTTACACTGTAACCTGACCATAAGTGCACATAAAGAGTGTACGGGGGTGTTTTGAGATCAAATATTTCCTGTACAGTGTGAAAATGTTCTCACCTCGTTAGACTGTTTGCCACTGTAGGACATCTTTTTAATTGCCACCACCTCATTTGTGCGCACATCCCGTGCCTGCAAAACAAGAAGGACATTACTGGTACACACCGCAATCACTGTAAGACTAAGACTAATTAGACTGCATATTTTGTCATGTTGTTTCTCAAAATCTCTATAAAAGATAGATGTAGCTTCTGGGCTTGAAAAATGAAGCCAATGCGCAAGTGCCTCTGACCTGCATTCTGTATAATGGCCACCGGGGGTGGCGGAGGGGGACCCTGTGGCTGTAAAAAGACTTTGGTTCTATACACCTCAGTAAACACTTTCCTGATGAGTTTATGGGCTCAGTCACTCATTTCGGGTTATACTGAATTAAACATTAAATCAATTCTGTACATTTTTGTCATTCTAAGAATCAGAAAGGAGGATTATCGAGGATGTGCTCAGTGGCTAACAGCTTGTGACTGACTAGTCGTTAGCCACTGAGCATGTGGATTCACAGTCAGAGCCACCTCTCACTTTTGGCAAAAACACTCAACTCAAGGTTTTACAACGGGACTAAACTAACCAAGGGGTGACACGATTGCTACTTCCATCTTTTATACCATCTATGGATCTGATAGCTCAGGTGAGTCACATTGCTCTGCTGTTCCTTGATATTTTTAAACCACTTTATGGGCTGGTAAAAAAATAACTTTGTACAATTTGCTTTTCTTCTTTACCAAGTTTCAAACGGCTTCACTTATTCTAATTATAAGATCACACTACAAGCCTACTGATGTGTTGATAGAAAATACAAGCTGTGTTCAATTCAGTTGCCAGCTTGAATCAGCAAGTCAAATAGCCTTGAGTTACTATATTAGTCACAGAAGGGAAAACATCAGCTAATTAAATAAAGACAAGTTTGGATCACAAATTATCTGTAATTACTGAACAAAGGTGACTTAGACCTGACAGATTTACTCTGTTTATCTGTTTCAATCGCTGTTTAACATGTACACTTCCAAAGTAAGTTTTCCTTTTGTTTGTGTCAGTGTGAAGATATAGTTGCCTTACAAAGTAGACGGCGCCAAAGCTGCCATGGCCAATCTCTCGGAGGTCTGAGAATAGCTTCTCTGGGTCTTCTTTGAAGAAAAGCTCAGCCACCTCCGGATCCTTGAGACTCCCTGCCCTTACGGAGGAGGGCATCCTGGTTAATGTAGTCCCTTATCACCCACTCAAAGGCGATGGGACTATCTGGGTGCTGAGCTATGCCAAAGCAGCTGAAGATTCATCTGCGGTAATGGATGACCCTATGGAACCAGCACATGGGCATCTGTGTGGACAGAAGACAAAGGGAGACAGGCAGGTGCTTTAGCAAGGACAAGATGAAACACGCTGATCCTGTAGAGTAGGAACAACAGTTTGAAGACAGCAGCAAGATGAGTCAACAGTGAGACAGGAGAGCAGGAAATCTGAGCACAACTTTGATCTATAAGGAAGCAGAAATAAAATGTTTTCTCAAATGCTTGTTTCCTGACAGGGTGACAGGGCCAGAGTTCCTTTTTACAACAGGTGAACTGAAGCCAGTGTTATTTATGTACAATTTGAACACAAAAATAAACATTTGGCTACAACATTTTCCCAGATTAGATTACATCACTTTTTATTTTGTATTGTGTAAAGGAAGGTTTTTAGTTTCTAACAGAAAAAAATAAGTAAAAAACCAAAGGACCCCTGTCCATATCCTATATGCCTTGTTACTGTTCAGCAAATATTCTGCATGATGACTTCCATATCAGGATGCCTGGCAACTAATAAACGCCCCAGTGGCAAAAGAGATCACACACAAAGTTTATTCAGAAAGCTCACTCCTTAAGTATATTATACTTGGTGATTTTGACCACTGTGAACGCCTTGAGGTGCTGACACTAATTTATTTGCAGAGTCATCATTATTACTGCCGTTCAGACTGCCTCAGCAATTATTGCAGATCTTTAAACTACTGGGATGAGTGGGCAATGCAAACAATCCAGCTCAAGGATTGATTTCATGTCCAGTGCTACAGTAAAGAGGGACGTGATGCACTAGATGATCAATTTGGGCATAGGGTCAAATTTTTTGCACTTTCTGACTCACAACTGGATTCATCAGTTTTGCTTCAGTTATCATATTAACACATGCTGGACTAATACTGTTTATATGGGCATATTCAAATCTTGTACCACATACTAAGTGCGCTGAGTGTGTGTGAATGCTGTGAATGTTTCCATTGGTTAATCACTTGTTTAAGAAGAAATTGCAAAAAAAAAAAAAAATAAATAAAAATAAAATAAAGATAAATAAAAATCAAGTGTTGCTACTACACTCTAATAGTGTCTTTTTGGGATTCACGGTAGAAAACAGAGTGGGAATTACATTAGGCTTCATGCAAATATTTTTCAAAATCCTGTATGATGATGTTCTTATGTACATGTGTTGTTTGTTTTATAGATTTTAATTATACTTGTTTTTTTCTCTTTTTTAATTACAGTAATTACTGAAATCAACAGACCTTTGGACCTTACTAATTAAAATGTTATAATGCTTTTGTTTGGACCTTTGCTGCCAATCAGTGTTTGACAGTTGCATAAATACGAGTGCACAGACAGCATCCTGTTTTCTGGATGATCTTTAAGCATGTTCTTCTTACACAGCATCAGCAGCTGCTTGAACAAACTAATTTATCATGTGTGAAATTATGGTTTACACCAACAAAAATGTTAGTAGATCTCAAGTGACCCCTGTGAGCAGGACAGGGTTGTGCTGATGGACGATGATCTCAGAGATCGCCGATGGTCAAAGTGAGCGGCAATAGCTCTCCAGTCAAGGTGATTCTTTTTTTCTTTTCTTTTTTTTTTTAAATCTCATTTCCCCACTTGTGTATTAAAACATTTAATTATTATGAGATTCATAATAAACTGAATTGAGAAATATATTCCCAGTGTTCATGTTTTTCTCTCACCTGTGTGCTTTTTTTTGTTTGTTTGTTTGTTTGTTTGGATTTTTGTATTTGCGCCACATATTGCAGATTACTGAGGGTAGATAACCTCCTCTGCCGTCTGTGGCAATGCTATTGACCATCGGCGATGCCAGAGGGGGACGACAGGATGACTGGACTACAGAACAAATCCCCCAGCCATAGTCAGCAACAACACTGAGGTAGGCTGTGGTGTTTAAATGATATTCAGTTGGTACTAAGGGGGCCAAAGTGTGCCAATAAAATATCCCCCATACCATTACAACACCATCACCAGCCTGAACCGCCGATACAAGGCAGGATGGATCTATGCTTTCATGCTGTTAACACCAAATTCTGACCCTACCATCCGAGCAGCAGAAATGGAGACTCATCAGACCATACAACGTTTCTCCAATCTTCTATCCAATTTTAGTGACCTTGTGTGAATTGCACATCATACATACATCAAGTACACATTATACGTACTATCCTTGAACAGAGAATCATTCATATTTTTCTAATTTTGCTATAATGCTTGCAGCATTATTAGATAATTAGAGTACAGATTGCTTGGGTGACTTTCACTGCTCAAATCCAACAGAAGACCTATAAATCAAAACTCTGCAGCTGCCTTTAGCAAGACCAAGAGGACAATTTAACTGTACATAAAACACTTAATATACGGGTATAGGCAGGCTTCTCTTATGAGTTGTTAATGTGAATTTACCACCATATTCTCTAAAGAGATGCCATCCAGTCTGACTTGATGTTGTTTGTTTTTTTTTCCCAAGTACAACAGTGCTCTTAAATGTGCACCATGAATATGTCAGTTCTACAGAACGTCAAAGGACCAAAAGGAGTGCTGGATTGCCAACATTTGGGAAAACAAAAGCGAAACTATGCAATAACCTGTGTTCCAGTGAGAGGCGGTACATGACATCTTCATGTGTGTTGCCAATCAAGCCCATCAACATTTTTCAGTAATGATGTGTAGAGTAATAATCTACATGTGGCCGGTTTAATGTTTTACTACACTAAATAAAGCAGATGGCATGATATCAACTTTAAAGTCAATCCTTAGAGATGTGATCATAAGGTTGACATTTTGGTGGTTTTTGTGTGAAAAGCAGAAAGCAGAAAAACTTAGAAGCAGTGTTGTTGACAAAGTAAAATCTGAGCTCTTCCACGAAGGACCAAATTGACATAGACAACAAACACAGACAATAAAGCTCGTCTCCAACGTGATATACTGACAAAGCATTCAGAGCAGCAGCAACAACCAATGTTGACTATAGTCTGGTGTGGAAGCTTTCTGTAATTTTTCCTAAGCCACAATGACTTTTTCTAGACGACATGTGACTGCACTTCCCCGTAAATGCAGCACACATTGATGTCAAACACTGCTACACTGTAAGGCTAGAGAATTACATAACAAGTATTTTATTTCTTACTAGTATTTAATGAAAGCAATATTATCACAGCCATTAATGCAATCAACATAAAAATAACTTTCAAACTTTACTTCTTAATATAATTACAGTGAACAGATCAAACTACTACTACTGCTACTTTGGTCTGTGGGAAGGCAACAGTAACTCAAATAACCACACATTACATGCAAGATATGCAAAAGAGCATCTCTGCACGTACAACATGTCGAACCTTGAAGCAGATGGGCTACAGCAGCAGAAGACCATATTGGGTGCCACTCCTGTCAGCTAAGAACAGGAAACTGAGGCTACGATTCACACGGGCTCTCCAAAATTACATAAAACAAGTTAGGAAAAACGTTGCCTGGTCTGTTAAGTCTCCATTTCTGCTTCTGATGGCTGCTTCCAGGAGGATAACACAGTGTCTCATAGTTCAAATCATCTCAAACTGATTTCTTAAACATGACAATGAGTTCACTGTACTCAAATGGCCTCCACACTCACCAGATCTCAATCCCACAGAGCACCTTTGGGATGTGGTGGAACAGGAGATTTGCATCATGGATGTGCAACTGAGAAATCTGCAGCAACTGTGTGATGCTATCTTGCCAACATGAACCAAAATCTCTGAGGAATGTTTGTGCACCTTTTTGAGTCTGTGCCACAAAGAATTAAGGAAGTTCTGAAAGCCAAAGTGGGTCCACCCCAGAACTAGCAAGGTATACTCAATTAAGTGGCCAGTGAGTGTATACAGAATAAAAAGAAGAAAACAAACATAAATAAAATAATAGCACACAATCAAAATAATAAATAATCTACTCTTACTCCACTTATGGACAGAAGCAGACCGACCAGAAATGATATCAAAACGAGTCTCATTTTTAAAAACTGAACAACTTCCATATGACGGACACAGCTCCTTTCAAGCCATTTTGGTCCAACTCTACACTCTTTTCTTCATCCTCCACTTGTTTACTGTTCCTGAAAGTAGCGACAGATCCCCTCCCAGCTGTTGACACACTGTTATGGTACTCGCTAGCTAGCACTACCCAGCCTGTCATTTAGCAGTGTTGTTTTGTAAATGTGCAATTATTAGTTTTATAACCTGTCTATATTTTACAGATTATTGTGTGGCTATTATGTTTGCCCTGTTAAAGAGTCAACTCAGTGTAAATGAATTCTATTCCTATATTAATTTTGACAGCATTAGAACAGTGAGTGAGAAGCGTGACCAGTTAATACAGTCACCCTCCCAATGCACCCTTCAGTGCTCCTGTAATAATGTAAAACATCTGCACATCTAAAAATCCCCAGTGCATGTTTTGTCTAGTCACTGGTACAGTGGTATTTGAAAAATGTATGCCATCCAGGAAGTTAAAACAGGTACATCCGGTATGCCACCCAGCACTATTCACAGGTAATTGAAAAGCAATTCAAAGGTATTTTCTGTAAGAAAAAAAATTACCTAATTTCTCAGTAGTATTTACCTAACTGTTTTCCATTGGTAATGTTTTTTTCCTCATGCTAAAATTTTCAGTTAACACAATTATTGTGCTTTATATGCAAGAGACATAATTTAAACAATTGTAGGTAAAAGGCTTAATTCAGTTGTGATTTCCAAACTTCAAACCATTTCTCGTAGTAGTATATTGTGGGAAATGTAGAAACAAGAGGAGCAGTTTAATTTTGACTGAAATAGCACTGTTGAGAAATGCAAATCAAGCACGCAACTCTTCGTCACATGACTAAATCTGGAAGAATCTGAACTGCATTGCTACATCTGTGTATGCATGTACAAATATTAAGACGAAAAAAGCGCTGGAAGTTGTTCTGCTTTACTGCTTGAGAAAATGGATTCTCTTTTGACGAGTTATGTGAATTGATTTCCTCTGCACTGTAGAATCACCATGAAGCCTAATCAAGAGGCAACTGATACACAAAGCCAAGTAGCAAGGAGTATAAAAGAGAAGTGGAGAGAGAGAGAGAGAGAGAAATGGAGAAGGATAATAAATAATCAAATACGTTATTGATTCCTATAGTGAATTTCTCTCGGCTGCACAGGATTAGCTACAGAGGAGCAACACTGGAGCAATCCTGCGGTCTGATGGTTCTCCAACAGCAAAGAAAAATATGTACAGGATGTTCCAGAGAATTTTAATGGAAGCTAATTAAAACCCAGCCTAAAACATCCATTACAAGTACATAATACATTTTAAATACTGTTATTAATCAGACTCCAATTAACCTTGTTTTGTCTTGAAAGCTGATGATTCCAGGTCTTATTAGGCAAGCTGCAATTACACCAATAATGATTTCAAATACAAATGTAATACTAGGTTAAGCACAAA
>VVAS01115283.1:0-18098 GCA_015103295.1 Ptychochromis oligacanthus
TTTTTTTTTTCTTTCTGTTTTCACCCACAATATTCAGTGTGAAAAGAGGAACTGCTCATCGTCTGAGTGTTAAACACAGCTTTTGCATAATATGAGATATGGAGCCAGGCTCAGGTTGTTGTGTAATTAAATAAGCCATAATGTGACAGTAGATGCTGTAACCCTCTTCCTGTGCTCTCAGCAGACCTGAGGTTTCGGCCAATTAGGTTTCATGAGCAAATGTTGGAGCGAGGAAGCAGAGACATCCCATTTGTGGAAGTGATTGAATCAACTCAGTGATTTGTTGTTGTCATGTTGTGCATCAAACCATAAACTGTATATAAAAGATGGACGTCACGATCCACCGTGATGCGGCTCATTTGTTTAAGGGCTGTTTTGAAGCCTCAGTTTTTTTG
Source organism: Ptychochromis oligacanthus (assembly GCA_015103295.1). Taxonomy (NCBI): domain Eukaryota; kingdom Metazoa; phylum Chordata; class Actinopteri; order Cichliformes; family Cichlidae; genus Ptychochromis; species Ptychochromis oligacanthus. Next base: position 396 of record VVAS01115283.1, read on the forward strand.
TTTTGTTTTTGCTTTTTGTTTGTTTGTTTTTTTATTTTTTTTTTGGAGCTAGTACCGACTATATTTAGACAAGAGGGTGAAGTGCTAAATTATTTGCTAACGCTAGCTTGGTTAGCAAGCTGCAACCGTAAACTGTATGGATGCAATGCACAGACGCACATAGCCATAGTTAGCGGTGAGTTACATAAATTTAAAATTTCACTCACCAAAACTGGAGCACAAACCTCTCTTGACGGTATGTAGCTCACAACAGGGTATAATATTTATTTAATAATGCAATTAAAAAGCTCCAGAAGGCAACAACAGCAGAGAGCTCCAGTTCAGGGTCTGGATTTAGTGGAAGTGAGGCCTAGCAGACAGCTATACGCTACAGCTGCCTGTATCCTCATCCACCTGTCAGAGAGGACACACTACTAACTTTAAACCTTAACAAAATCCAAACAGATGAGTTATTAAAAACACACACACACACAACTGTAAAGCTATAGAGCCTTGTACAAACTGTTCTTTGTACCAGGTAATAAACAAGTTAATTTCACTTTTGAAGGTGGGTATTTTAATACGGTGATTGACTCTTTGTTTGAAGCCAGCCTTCATACTGCACATTGATGTCGTTCAGTGGAATGTGTTTAAACTTTCTTTTGATTTAATTAGCAGGATGTATTTATAGCTTGTACTTCTAAGAAAGACTCTGCTTTGGTTTGAGACCAAATAAATTTCAGAGAGGGAGACATTTTTATTTATTTATTTATTTTTTGTTTCCTTGATGTTGCTACGTAGTTCAGTTATTTAATATGAATACTCGTAGATGTAGCCTGAGACCTAGTTTCCATACAGCCAATCAAACTGCTTCAATTTGAACGATTTTTAACATCCAATCAAGAACTCACTTTAGCTCTTGTGATAACGTTTCTCTTGTTAGATAAAAAACTGTAGCTGTAGTTTGTGCGTCATTGCTATTCAGGTGTCAGTCTTCCAGGTGATGACACTTAAACACCAACATACCACTCCGGCTAGATGAGATAAAAGGAGCATATTTGACATTTTCCCCCAGTTGGACTTGCATGCAAAATTGTTTTTATCTGATTGTGATTAACTGTGTTCTCAGGTGGTGAATAACAACCTGAATCCAACATGGAGGCCCTTTCGAATCCCCCTGCAGTCTCTCTGTGGAGGAGACATGGAGAAGCCAATAAAAGTAAACACTTTGAAATGTAAAACGTGTTCAGACTTTCACTTGCACCTACGATCACATTGATCTTTCTTGTTTGAGTTTAGGTTTGCTGTTCATTCTTTTGACATCAGGCAGCCCTTTGAGCTTTTTTTTTAACTTTCAAAATAATTGGTTCTTTCCCTATAAACACATACGAACTGATCAGTGTGTTTAGTATTAGATTGATGATATTTATTTTTTTTAACCTCTGAAGCAAACATGTCAGGAAGGAAGCAGTTTCCCACCATACAGGACAAGTGAGTTACCCAGTGCATCAAAGTGTTTGTCTTTTTTCATCTGTCCATCACTTACTGGGTGAAGTGTGTGTGAAAGGAGTAGACTGGGAACAAGGCATTGTCTTGGCAGTGTCTCCGCCCATCCAACTTTACCAGTTGTGTCTCGGAAGCATTTGTTTAAAACGACACATACTTCAAGTCATTTTACTGTCAGCCTCTGTCCAAGAACACTTGGATTACAAAGTGTTCATTTGAATGTTGCCTTTGCATGTTGTTTGGTTCTTCTGTTTTGTTTGTCTACAGAGGAAGTTAATTAAAATTACAACCTTTTCTCATGTATCTCTAATGGCATCTAGCATCGCAGGTAGTTTGGGTTTTATTTTGAGGCCTCCTAGTTACTGTGAATAATCGATTTCCGTAGAAAAACTGTTCTCAGCAAAGCCTGGGTTGTTTATTATTTGTAGTTTGGGTGAACTGACCCTTGAAGCAGCTATTTTCCCCTCCACTTTGTTAGCTTGCCAGCTCAATCACCACCAAATGTTTTTTTACGTGTTTTCAGGTTGAATGCTACGACTATGACAGCGATGGTTCACATGATCTTATTGGAACCTTTGAGACCACGATGAAACGCCTCCAAGAAGCATCACGCACATCTCCGGTATGAGTGTGTACTTTAATGTGTGCACATATATATTTGTTTCCTTGATGATGCTTCCTAATTTGTAATTATTTGATTTGAATACTTGCAATACAGTTACAGCACTGTTTTGTTTTGTGATATTTTGTTTGAATCGATGGCTGAGATTGCCCTTTGAAGTTGCAACAAAACTTGGCCTTTACAAAGACCTCCTTTGTGGTTTTATTCTTGCAGGCAGAGTTTGAATGTATCAACAGTAAAAAGAAACAGAAGAAGAAAGGCTACAAGAACTCTGGTATTGTGAGCGTAAAGCTATGCCAGGTGTGGTACTTTTGCTTTTTTTGCATCTTGTTCCCTTGTGAAGTATTTTTGTAGCCGTTATTGACTTGATGATGTATATATTGTCCAATACTTTTCTTTTAGGTGGTGAAGGAGTACACCTTCTTGGATTATATTATGGGAGGCTGTCAGATTAACTTCACTGTGAGTCTTGGCTTCTTTGTTAATGTCTGTTTTTATTCATTTGTCTTGGCAGTCTGGTTTTCTAATGGATCTGCTACATGTGTGCCAATAGGTGGCCGTCGACTTCACAGGCTCCAATGGGGATCCCCGGTCTCCCCAATCACTGCATTACATTAGTCCTCAGGGTGTTAATGAGTACCTCTCTGCTATCTGGTCCGTGGGCAATGTCATCCAGGACTATGACAGGTAGGATTGTACTTCACATACACATTATTATTAGTATAAATAAGATAAATATATATATATAAGATAAAGAGACATGCAAAGCTACTTCAGTATAATTGCATATATAATAGATAGAATTCAGATATGATCTGTGATTTGTGTTTGGTGTGTAGTGATAAGATGTTTCCTGCATTCGGCTTTGGAGCCCAGATACCACCTACGTGGCAGGTAAAGGCTGTGTTTATCTGAAACTAGAAATACCTGTACCAGATGAAACTATTGTTTGGTTATTGTTATATAACCAAATCAGGTTTCAAAACGTGCTGTGAACTTGTGGTGTTTGCTGTGATTTCAGCTGATTTTTCTCAGTTGTATTATATTGTGTTACAGGTTTCCCATGAGTTTCCTCTCAATTTCAACCCATCCAATCCATTTTGTGCAGGTGTGTTTACAGATAATTACACTGGAGCTTCATTTAAACAGATTTCCAGATGTTTAACAATGGAAATTATTTACAATACACATGCAGCTAAATATACTGTAGTTCTCAGATTGCAGGGTGATTAACGTCTGCTGTCTGTGTGGGTGTGTGGGTGTAGGTGTTGAAGGTGTGGTTGAAGCCTACAGGACTTGCCTGCCACAGGTCAAACTCTACGGTCCCACCAACTTCTCCCCGATTATCAACCACGTGGCCTGCTTTGCAAAGCAAGCCCTCCAGCAGACCACTGCATCGGTGAGTATTTTATCCCAGCCCACTCACTCTAGGCAGGGGCTGTTACTTTTTATTTGAAATGTAATTTTTTGCTTCAGCATGTTCACCATCAAGAATAAATAATGGATGGATATATAACATACAACTCGGGCTTTAGACTGTGCTAAACACTCTGCTTAAGATGTTGTTTTTTGTTTTTTTGTTTTTTTGGTTTTAAAGCTCTGTTTGAGTACAGAAGCCCCACCCAGTGGATGAACTAAGGGACTGCGTCAAGGCCCAGTATAAGATAAATAAGGGTTATTTTATACTGTGAATAATGCAAAGCTACTCTAGTAGCATCCAAGAATGACATTATGGAGCTGGGAATGAGCATAATAGGTCCCCTTTAACTATATAACCCTGTGGGCATTTGTGGGACACCACATGGGATGTGAGACTGCACTAAAGGGTAAAGACAATCTCACACCTTCCAAGACAGACCTACAGTGGGTTCAGAAAGTATTCAGACCCCCTTCCAGGATCCCTGGATCCTGTGTGGTGGAGGATCACCAGAGGTGACCATCTGGTTCTTGGTCACCTCTCTAACTAAGGCCCTTCTCCCTCGCTTGCTCAGTTTGGCCAGGCGACCAGCTCTTGGAGGAGTCCTGGTTGAACCTTCTTCCATCTGACAATTATGGAGGCCACTGTGCTCTTGGAAACCTTCAGTGCAGCAGAAATTATTTTGTAGCCTTCCCCAGATCTGTGCATTGCAACAACCCTGTCTCTGAGCTTTGTAGGCAGTTCCTTTAACTTCATGGCTTGGTTTTTGATCTGATATACATTATCAGCTGTGAGGCCTTCTATAGAGAAGTGTGTGTCTTTCCAAATCATATTCAGTCAATTTAGTTTACCACAGGTGGGCTCCAATTAAGGTGTAGAAACATTTCAGCAACAATCAACAGAAATGGGAGGCACCTGAGCTAAATTTCAAGTATTTTTGCAAAAGGCCTGAATACTTATGTAAATGTGATATTTCAATTATGTAAATTTGTTTTTTCTTTTTAATAAATTTAGAAAAATCCTAAAATTCTGTTTTCAGTTTGTCATGAGTGTAGATTAATGAGGAAAAAATGAATTTAAATGATTGTAGCATCAGGCTGCAACATAACTGAAAAAGTGAAGGGGGTCTGAATACTGTCTGAAGCCACTATATGTACAAAGTTAATCATATTTTTGTTTTTAGATAGATTGGTAATGTCATTGAAAATCATGAGTAGAGCAGTCCACAAATCCAGCCTGAAAACCAGGTGGCAAATTTATACATTTATAACTTTGTAAATCCACTTTTTTTTTCAAAATTACAATTGCAAAAGTAAAAAACTAAACTTAAAAAAATTGCATCATCTTTTGGGATTTGTAAACCATGACTAGGTACTATATTTATTAAAAGGATTCATCTTACATTAAGGCCACATTTTGAGCAAAACAATAATAATGCTCTACAGTTTAAAGGTTTTATGGAGTTGAACCATTTATGAATTCACCACTTTACTTATACTTGCAGTAAACATTTGGTTTTTGCCTTTAGGCAGTCCCGTCAGTATAATGCCTGTATAATCCTCACATTGGAGCGGATGATTTGATAACGGCTTAATCCAAAGCTACAGGATAAAACGGGATAATGTTTTCAGATGCTATGCTCATGGTTATCAGATTTGTATCCCCAGGAGGGGCACTGACTAGCAGAGTACAAACACTAACAAATATTAGTTTTGATGAAGATTGAAAAGCATCTCGTGTACATATTGCCCTAAAACCTGTGTTGTTGTTGCTGTCTTCCTGAAGCAATACTATGTTCTGCTGATCATCACTGACGGAGTGATCACAGACATGGATGAGACGCGCAACGCCATCGTCAATGCATCTCGACTGCCCATGTCCATCATCATTGTTGGGGTCGGAGGAGCAGACTTCAGCGCCATGGAGTTCTTGGATGGAGACGATGGTCGTCTGCGGTCTCTGAGTGGCGAGCCTGCCATGAGGGACATTGTCCAGTTTGTGCCATTCAGGCAGTTTCAAAATGTAAGTGACAGTGAAAACACTGGAAGCCTTTTTATATGAATTAGGTTTGTGAATGGTGTTTGTTTCTGCTGATTTTTTTTTTCAAAAAGCAAACCCATTGCTGTCAGAACTGCATGTACTTCAAACTCTTTTCTAAGCAATTCACTGCCTCATCTTTGATTTAACTTACCTTAAAATTCAAACAGAGCAGAGCAGTTTCTCCAGCCAAGACCAGTTCAATTCAATTTTATTTATATAGCGCCAAATCACAACAACAGTCGCCTCAAGGCATGTAACCTACATGTCCAAACCAAGGGATTGCCTGCGCCTCAGCCTAAAGCTGTTTTCACACATGAACTCTAGACGATGTTGGGACATTCTCTTCTGTTGTCCTTTCCCACATGTAGCACACAGCCTGCTTTAGAGGTGTTCTCTCTTCTGGAACTGCTAAGTTTAATATGGGGGAGGATACTCTTCCCACGATTGTAGTAGCACCAGAGAGCTGGTAGGATGAAGGCTGCTTAATGTCTGATCTGACTGGGACTGATATATGCATTCTCATATACAGCTCACCTGTGTAATGTCTAGGTGAGCTCAGAGCTGCAGTGCATGTGTGAAAACGGCTTTAGCTTATGTTTGCCTTGTTTATCTATTTTCTTTTCAGGCGCCCAGCCAGGCTCTTGCCCAAAGCGTATTGGCCGAGTTACCTCAGCAAGTGACATCCTTCTTCAGTTCATTCAAACTGAAGCCTCCCCAAGATCCCAGTCCTTCATAGTGGTACCCCAAATGTCATAAGTCATAAACCCTGCTGTCGGCTAACTTTTGCTTCCCCTGTATGATTAACTGCCTCACTGACTCCCTGCACGTGATTCAGTGAGGCACCTGACAGTGAGTGATTTCTGTCCTCATGCTAATGACAACATTTCCATCACCATTTTGCCAAAGATTCTTTAGCAAAACGGTGATGGTACAACACAGTCTGTTGTACTATCTGACTGAGGATCTGTTGCACTGGTCAAAGGAGCCCACTCTGGTTCACATTAAAGGAAAACTCCTCTATTTTACTTAAAGTAATGCTTTATAAATGAACTGATAAGCAGCACCTTCGCTCAGTTCAGGAGTGTTGTGGCAGGTGGTGGTTAATGTTAGCTACAGAGTGTAATGACACAGGCCACCTACCTAACAGGTATGAGCAGCACCACTGGAGTTTGACAGAATTACAACCTAAAAAAAAAAAGTGACAAGATAACTCCTGGAATGCAGTGATTATTAAAGTATGGGTGTGGAATTTTCCTTTAAGCTCTCTTCATCTGCATGACTCTCTACTTGCTGTGCTCCCTTATTCAATAAATCAGTTTAAAAATGTACAATTATTTTCCTCTTCACTGTTTTTGACTTAAGCTTTTCTGCTCTTCAGGCTCCTCGAGAGGCACTGGCGAAGACCGTGCTGGCTGAAGTTCCAGGCCAGCTGGTGGATTTTTTTAATACCATGGAGCTAATCCCTCCCAATTCCAGTCCTGTACCAAACCCTGAAGGGACCATATAATAACACAAGGGAGACACCACAAACAGACCAGTCCCATCTCCAGCAGCTATAAACCAGTTTCATGTCATTCTGCAATCACACAAAACCCTTCGTGTGATTTCCTAAGGTAGCTCTTTTATTTCACCCCGCTAATGAAATATAAAAGGAAACACACGTCCTACACAATCACTCCTCCAGGTCAACTAATCTGGGTTTTGTGTTAAAAAAAAAGAAGACTGTAGCTGTTATTGCTTTTAGATACTAAAATACACCTACTGCTTAAAAAGATAAAATCATTCCATCATGTTGTTGGACTAGATTGATGTACAGTGAATTGTAAAGATATCTCAAGATAAACAGCACAGAGATTTAAGCCTTTACTGTTAGTGTAGTATTTACTGAATAACAGGATATTCAGGTTTAAAGGATAACTTTCTCTTGCAGAAAACACTGCACTGGGTGATGCGTCAACGCAGTATGGATTTCTTTTTTTAGTTATATGTCTGATAGCTCTAGAACCAAATCAAATAGTTAGGGAAAATGTATGATAAAGATTATCTTTTGATAAAAAAAACATAGTAAATGCATGGGAACCTGACGTGAGTATAGAAAATAATTGTCCGTATACCACATCTTTATTCTTGTTTTTGGCACATGGAGCATATTTTTTTTCAAAAACTGTTGTACTGTTGCACATACTTGACAAAACACTTGCCTATATTAACATGATCTGCTCTATTAATCAGTTTACTTAGAATGAAATGCCAAATCCACAGTATTAATCTGAAATATTTTGATAACTGGAATGTAATTTAGTTGCACCATGCCAGTCTCCATTATGTGTTATTTTTGTGCCAGCTACTTTTAGATAGTTGCTTCTTACATATAGATTAGGAAAGGCACCGTGGGGTCTTTTTCTAGACTGGAGCTACAGCTAAGAGGAAAAAAAAGTCAGCATTAAACCTGCTGGCACAGTTGAAACTAAACACAAGACTGATTATTATAATCATGAATAGAGCCAGACCGATATAGGATTTTTAAGATCGATACTGATATTTGGTGATTTTAAAAGTCTGATATTCCGAAATATATATTTTTTTTCCCCCAGAAACAAGAAACAAAGTTTTCCTTAACCTTTGTTACGTGGAGTTATTCATTCCAAATGTCCCGCCAACAGGGTAGTTCCATGGTTCAAGGGTGTTTCTCCTGCCTCTTCACTTTTTTTTTTTTTCATATCGGCCATTCTAAATGCCGATACCAGAAGATTGGCAAATGGATAACACTGACCCCCTGATAAATTGGTCTGGTTCTAGTTATGTACACTTAGTATGTTTTCTGCATGTATTTGTTATTTTCTACCTTTTGTTTTTATCTGGCTGTGCAACGAAACAAAACTACCATGATGTATCATGTTTCAGCTGCTTTGTGTACCAATAGAAGTGGGAAATGTGCCTTAATTGTGCCTCAAGCTTGCAAATAAAGCACCTTTTATTCAAAAAAATTGAATCATAACATCATTTAACCCTTACAAAGCAACAAACTGTGCGTTTCTAGTGCAAACAGTGAAGTTAAAGGTGTTTGTCAATCTGAGCCTGCTAATTATAGTGTTAAATGTACAGCTTAGTTTAGGATATTGTGCCACTATGCTGGACTTACAAAGCACAAGACGTTTTGGATACACTTATAGCTTTTGGGTCTGAAAAAGGATGCCGGTGTGCAAGTGCTCTGAAAATGGATTCTTTCTCATGGCCAGCAGGGGGCAAAAAGGACATCTACGGGAAAAGGACCCAACTGTCTCTAAAATCCATGACCTCAGTAAACATTTTCCAGATGTTTATGGTCTCCTTTGCTAGTTTTAAGAGTTATTTAATAAACATGTTTATTTTGTGAGGTATGGCCTCCCTGTGAGTCAAAACGGAGGATAAAGCAGAGTATAGGGCAGACCTCCCTTGTGATCGACAAGTCACTGCTGCATGAGCATTCCCTTGGCTTCTCAGTCAGATCAACCCCCTTGCTTGTGAGGTCTGGTTTCAGAAGGCTAAAATGTCAAATGCTCAGCTCAAGACTTCAAAAACACTTTGTTAAAAATCACAGGGTGATATCACTGTGGCTTAAAATCATGAATGAAGTGAAGTATGACCATCATGATGGCAATGACTGGGAACTGGGATAATTATGTTGATATATGACTTGCTCAAATTACTGTCACATAATGGATCAAGGTGTTTTCATATTTGATTCATTTGCCCAGCTCTTAAATTCTAAAACAAAAGTTTCTGCCAGTTCACACACATACTTTATTGTGTAAAAGTGTACAAAGATACAGCTTGCTCACTGATGTCACCGTCAACAACGCAGAGTGATAACACTTGTTAGAAGGTGCTACTCTCCTCACGGTAAAGACCTAGTAGGCACTTTAAGTTTTTATATAAAAATAGTGTTATTAAGACATTAACCAATGTTTCCTGGCTAATAAATTCAAGCGTGAACTGCCTTCTGTTCAGGCCGTGAATCCAGCTTATCTGAACTATTACCTGACAGATGAGCCAGCATACAAGCACTACAAGGAACATCTGATCTACTGTGAAGATGAATGCACCTCAGTGCTACAAACCTATGTAAACCACCTTACATATCGCATCACTAAGACATTCTCTACTTTGTCTTTAGTGCGAAAGCCCTACACGTAGTAGCCGGTGGAACCATCACATTTCAAGTGGAGGCTCATTTTCAGGTCTCCAGGCTCGGCTGACTGTTTATATGTCCGTTCGGTAAAAATCAAAGAGCTTGAAACGTTTAGAGATGGGAGTCTGATCCCGGTTGTGGTTACATGCGGTGGATGTTGTGGTGATCTATGAACTGTTTGAGGTTCTGCAGGTTGTCCCACCATGTGAAGAGGAAGGTCTCTGCGATGAGACTGAACCAGGGCGTGATCTCTAGTTCTTTGCGCTTAGCCTTCTCCAACATCTCCTTCAGCTCTTCTTTGCTCACAAAACAGTGGGTTTTGATCTCATTGGGGTCCGGATTCAAGTCCACATTCTGTGGAGAGACATGAGAAAGAATGTTGCAGTCGATGATGTATGATTGATAGACAACAAGGAGGGTCACAGACAAATTAAATCCAGATGCATACTACAAGATAATTTTGCAGACAGTCATTGTCATTTTCATTTAATTTGCTCATTTGTAATCATGTTAGGGCAGCCATTCCAAACTCAGCAATGCTGCCTAATGTGAAACATTTGATCATTAGTCTGATTAACACATTAAACTAGATGAAGAAAATTAGATGAAGCATTTCTTTCTTGTGCATTTGATCTTCTGTTGATTTGCTTGTGAGGCTGATATACCACTGACAGCTTTCCTTTCACCTCTACTCCATTTGAACTCTTTCCTCACCAATGATGAGATTGGATACATTTCAGATAATAGGACTGACTCACTTTCTTTGTTGCATTAGTCCTGATTACTTTTTAAAATGTCACTATAAGTATTTTTGGTCATTTCAAACCTAATGTCAAAATCGAAAAGTATGAACCTAAAATGTATTTACTAAAATACCTCTCATGGCCATCCTACAGTACCTTCAGGGCCCACCAGGTGGCTGCAGCTACACTTTGGGAGTCACTAGGGTACTGTCATAGTTTATGTCTTAAAGAGGACCAATTATGCTCATTTCCAGCTAAATAATCTTATTCTCAGACTCCATAAACTAGCTGTGCATGACTCACAGTCCAAGATAATTTCTTATTCACCCTACACTGGGCCTTGGTGCAGCCCCTCAGAAAAAAGTTGTTTTTTTTAGCTCCACTCCGCCTCCCTCTAAGCCATCTCTCTCTCATGTTAGCTGCACCTCATAAACAAAGTGTTTGAACAGCAGGTAGGTGGGGCCTTTGTGCTCGTAGCCAGAGCCATGTGCCTGAGATGACCATATTAGGGATATCCGCTCTCTATGACTTCAGACAGAGCCAAGAGCAGGAAAAAAAAAATGTCTGAAACCAAGAAATTTAAAGCCGGAGCTTTTGGCTCAGAGGGATTTATACGGTGACCTCATTATTACGGTGTTTAATCTGAGCATTGACAATTATGATAACATATATACACAACCACAGCAGTTTTTACAGTTCGTATGGTTAACTTTAAACTATCGTGGAATTGTATCTGCATTTGTAGGAACACCTTAAAATGTAAAGCAGCAATATTCAGTTGTATGAAGGGTTTTTGTCCCTGACTTTTTGTTCTTCTAAAAATCTATTAGCAGAAGTTTTTCAAATGCTGTCAGCGAATCATTGGACTAAAATGCACTTAATCCATGCTTTCCGTGCTTTTTTTTTTTTCTTTTTTCCTTTTTTGCATTCCAGTCACAGACCGTCAAGATTTGCAACACACATAAGAGCAGTTTCAGTTGAGGCAGGTCCACCTCATATCTGTGTCCTGCACAGCAGCCACAATTTAGTTTGAAGAGCTTAATGATTACATCATGCTCACATGGAGCATATTCCTAAATTAAGCTGTTCATTTAAATTCCCACAACACATTTGCTCAGAGACAAAGTAAGACCAGGCTTAGGAGAAATGAAGCTGTCACGTCAAATCTGTGCTTGATGGAGGCAAAAGGGTACTTTACAAGGCATGCAAGGTGGTTTTAGCTCTGGTTTATTAGCCCTGAGGGTTAAAACAAGAATCACCGAGTATATATTTGAAGTCTAACCGATATTACAGCACTACCTTCTGCACAAAGAGGATGTAGTCAATCTCATGTTCTCCCCAAACTCCATCTGACTGGGCCTTGTAATGGATTCTTGTTAGGTATGTCATTTCATCTGGAGTCACCTGAGAAGCAACAGGAAGGCAGAGGAGATCACACACAAGCAAAGATTCACCACAATCCTCAGTAATCCTCTTCCAGTGAGGGCAGAAGCCAAAACTGAAACACACACACAGACACACAACGTACCTGCTCCATGGGAATACCCAGTTCTGCTTTGAGCCTCCTCTGAGCCGCTCTCCTCACCCCCAACGCATCCTTCTCCTCCAGCTCACTGTCTGTGTGTAGAGGATGACTGCAGCATGTGTTTGTGAAACAGCCTGCACAAACGCACACATAGAAGATTATTATAAACCTACAAACACCGCTTAGCCCTGGTGCAGCGGCATCTCAGTGGACCGCAGGAGTATTTAAAAGGGGGCGAGACTGACCTGGAAAAGTGATTTTGGCGTCAGACCTCTGCTGTAAGAGCAGCTTCTCCTCGCTGTTGAAAATGAAGACGCTGAAAGCTCTGTGCAGTAAACCTGTTGACAAGAACAAACAGCTCACATTGAAATGAGGGCTGCAGAAAGTGCGCGCACGGATGTGCATACCGTCTAATGTGGCAGACAGGCACCTTTATCGATGTTGGAGTTGAGGTGGCAGTTCTTCTTGGTGTCCGCTCCGATCTTACGGTCGTTCTCGTCGATGAGGATGCACATCTCAGACAGGAGCTGCACCTGCTTCTCGTCCAGGTGGTCTGTGGTTACCTCGGGCATTCTGGCTGCAGACTGAAGGTGTCTGACGTCACTGCGGTGCAGCGGGTGGACAACAGTTGATGATTATCAGATCAGAACAGTATTCAATTTTAAATGCCACTTTGCATTTGACTGGCATACTGTGGTGTAGTGACTTTTTCTGGAGCTCTCCAGTAGATTGAGAAGAAAGGATGAGTATGAGGTGCTTCTGAAAGCTCTAGAAAGTGGACCTTGTGCTTTTTTCCCCAAGTTTAAGAATCTACTTTCATACTCAAGTAAATACTTGAGCTACACTAAAAAGCTAAAACCCAAAATCGCTCAGTATGAAATGATCAAATAGTCCCTTCTGAAGCGTTGGTATTTTGCTCTGTGAATGACTGTCATATTATTGGGGACATTCCTAACAACTTATTTGACTCATAGTTTGCTAGCTTTGAGTCCACAGCCTTTATGTTAAGACCTTTGCAACAAAGCTGACTAAATAAACATGCTTTAATATATAAAGTATGCCGAATTGAAGAGAATATACTGAGGCTTTCAGATCCTATTATGAAAGTGTGTTATTTAACCCCTCTGTAAACCTACATCAAGTGCAAGACTTTTTTCGACAGAATTCGGCCTGAATGTTGTTGACAGCTACATTTACCCAGAGCACAGAAACAAACAGGCAGCTGCACTCGGCTATCCACCGCTCAGACAACCAGCGTTACGTCCTGCTTAGGGTTAATAGGCTTCATCGTCGCCTTGTCTTTAAACTCGCTACATTCAGGCTGTTTCAGAGACCCACTTGTCCCATCTTACCTGGATATCGCTCTGCAGCAGGCAGTGACAGCCGCGCAAGCAGGCCTGGATCTCTGCGGGGCTCCTCTGGACACGCAAGGTGCGTTTGATTTCAGCACGGCGGCTCCCTCTCGGGATACCATCCGGAGCGCCGCCCACATAGCCCGCGCCATGGCCTGAGCGAAACAGAAAACCAATCACAAGGACGGAAGGCGCGGCTGTCGGTAAAAAACGGGCAGGATCACAGTGGGTCGGGATCGGAAGTTTAATCGCTGCTGTCACACTTAATGATAAGCGCACATGTGGCTCGTGAAGTTAATAAATAACAGGCCAGGGTTATTCTGTCAGATTACCTGTATTCAACACATATATTCCAACTGACAAAGAGAGAAAACTGAACATTTTTGGATGGATTTTTTTTAAATGACAAACAGGCTATCAGTTATGATCAATAACTGATCAGTTATGTGTCGTTCAAACACTAGATTCATTTCTAGCACAAAGCTTCCTGTTGTATATTAAGTGCTAGTTTATTGATGTAGCACCTCATGTTACACAGATGTTAATCGAAGAGGGGAGCTAGTTGTTTTAATAATGTCAGAGGAAAATAGAAATATTAAGCTTTGTTTTAAAACCGGCTACAGCTGGGGGGAAACTGAAGATTCAAGAGGTTGTGATACTCTCAGCACCTATAGGCGACCAGTTTCTGCAGATCTGAGAGACTCTGATCATTAAATTAGAGACAACAGATATGATACAGAACTGAATTTAAGGCCAGTGAAAGGATCTAAGGACTGGAGTAAGTGTTATCTCTCCTTGGTGTTTGCCCCTAACTGATAACTACATCTGCCGTATGACTTTGAGTTCGCTACATGCTATGTTACAAGAAGTTCTTCAGCAGTGTTGTCATTGGGAATGCCTATATAGATATGAAAGCCCCCAGCTGAAAAAACAATTTGAACTATCTTGCGGCAACGCCGGTGAGTTTTCTCACTGTGCTTCCAATGGCCCCCTGTTTTATCGTCACATTATCTGGCCTTGTATCCCTTACAGGCTACAGGCCTACCTGCTATAATGCGATCACATTATTACTTTAAAATGAATTATTAGTCAGGGAACGGACATGAACAACATCCAGCTTTAAAAGGGAACCTGAATGACCTGCAACAGCCTGGGCATGCATTTGTATTGGGCTTAAGTATATTGTTTTTTATTTAACTACACTGGTAATATTCAGTGATGAGGACATATTTAGATGATACTATTTTGATATTATGTATATGTATATATATATATATATATATATATATAAAATGGTACAGGAATGATAATAATGGTACTCCAAAGTTTACCTAAATACAAGTATGAATGTTATATCAACCCTGTGAGTCTAATTATCCGCCAATAAAACATTGCAGTTACTTATTGTATGTTCAGAACAGTGCAAAACCTTCCAAAAGTTCTGAAGCTATCAACAGAGTGTGAAGAAACAACCGCCAAGTCTCTATGTCCGCTGCTGATGAGATATCAGCTTAAGCTGAACTCGGCCTGGGCTGTACTTTTGCGTAATACCAAGTTGTACCACAAGATGGTGCAGTGAGTCCATGTAACATTTATTTAAACAGGTGCCTCATTGATAGCGCATCCTATTTTTAACGGCAAAAGAAAAGCCCGTTGAGGAAATAAAAGGTACCTAAAGAGAAATATCAGCACAAATCCCGAAACGCGTCAAACCACGCAGTGTTAAGGTGCTGCCCCTGCTGGTGAAAGCTTTAGTTAAATTCTGCACGGGGTGACTGCAAAAGGTACCTTTAAAGGTCTAAGAGGGAAAACGACAGGGACCTAACTGTTCCGTTCCTGTAGACTCCACTTAATGTTTTCCTGTAAACACTGACTGTCAACACGCCATCAGACCACCGCACAGCACTTCTGCACCACCCAGGCTTCTGTCAGCTGAACATAAGTATGCGCTGTCTGTCATATATACAAGCTACAGAGGAAACGATAAACCATTCAGTTACTCACAAAAGCTGTGCTCTCTTTCAGGCCGACAAACCACGGCCTTTAACGTGTTTTTACGGTTTACCGACGACGATATTTTAGAGCGCAATCAGTCGGGCCACCTTGCGCTCCGTGTTTCTCACCTCACGGTTTCTCATCGGTTGTCCTCCCGGCGGCGTCGCTGCCCATTGGCTTACAGAGCGCAAACACAGGCGACGTTACACGGAAGTGGAGTGCACTAACAATATACGTCATGTGTCAAAATTTGTAATAAAATTGTGACACTTCTGATAATAAAAATGTCTGTTATCACCCACTGTCGAAGTCGCACGTCGGTAACATGGTGAAAACGACAGACTGACAGGCGCGCATTGGTTCGTGTGACGTTAGAAATGATATAACCCTCCGCGTCCGTTAGCTGCCGTGTGCTGGATGAACTAAGATGCCGCAAGGAAGCTGATATGTGGCAGTTAGCGCGTGCTAGCGTCGAGCTAATGTCATTTTCCCGAGCTCCCGCTTGCCGTGTATGGATCCAGTGAGGCAGGGATAGTGGTGAGTGCCGTCTTCTGTCGCATATATGGTCTGTTAATCTGTCACGGGTAGTCGCTGGACAGTGTTTTATGAACTGACGTGTTGTGGCGCGTTCACGACTTCCAGTATCCGTCTTACGCTCGTGACTAGATGATATTTATTACACTTTATCCCGTGGCCTGTAACATTACTACCATACGATGCTACGATGAGGTATGGAATCCCATACCGTGCTGCAAATCTTCAATAAAATACTGTTCATTTAATGTGATAATATTCTTTGACAAAGATATGTACGTTTTTGAAGGTGACCAAAGGTGTCTCAGGGCTTATTGGCTGTCTGTAATAAATTCGGGTGATACAATTTACTAATGGAAGCTTATTTATTGGACAAAAGGTCTAAATTTTATTTTTTGTGTCTTTTACTTCCATATATAGTGTGTAATGTGAACATAGCGTTAAATTGCTGGGCTTTTGAATGGATTTGGAGTTGATGTTGTTTTATTGGAAGCCCCCTAACTCTGAATATATCTGAAGGCCACCCTTTACCTTAAATTATTTATGTAATGGCTATAAACCTACATTTCACTTTCTGTTTACTGGAAGGCAGGCGGTGATAACTGAGAGCCCTAATCAGCCCTGATCGGTCCTAACCAGCCAACCAGGGAGCCTGGCACGTGTTTACCTGCTTCTCAGGTAGGGTGTGAGCAAGGGGCAGGGCCACCCACGAGGTAGGAGGGATGCCCGTGGAGGGCGGAAGCAGCAGCGGCTCTGCTTCAGCTGCCCGTCACCCTAAGCAGAAGCGCAAGGCTCACAGTTTGTCTATCAGGCGCACCAACAGCACGGAGGAGAGGCCAGGAGGCATGCAAAGAGGAGACATGTTGGATGGACAGGTGAGGAGGGGGGTACACACAGACACAGACCCATGCTTTTTCTCACTTACACACAAGCAAACTGACGGCAGCAGACAAGCATTCGGAGTAAACCTGCAGCTTCAAAGACTATGTAAAAACATATTTTACAGGCAAGACCCACAGAGTTTCACTTCAAAAACACCAGGGAGGCTATTCTTGGTTAGTTAGCATTTTCATTGTTATTGTGTTTTGGTGCGAGGCTTTTTCTTTCAGTCGTGAGAGTACAGTACCAGCCGGTTAAACAGCATTTCTTTTATTTTCTACCTGGCATTGCAACATCCACAGCTCCATGCTTTCATGTGTTTATGAGATGGAGTTTCTCCCTCCCTCCCAAACAAAGAGCTTACTTTGGGGAAAATATTTCTTAGTCAAAGAGTTAATGTTGTCTAGGTTCTCTGAACTTTTCTGACCCGAGTGGTGTGGGTTTAGATTTTGGTTACTCATTTCTTTGTTTTAAGAGAAAGTATTTGGCTGTGACTCTTGCCATCAAGTTGGTGATTAACTTTCTCCAAACAAGGTTCTCCAAAACAGGGCTACAGTTGATTTATTTCTTCCAGAAAAGGAAGACTGGGAGCCTGCCCACGAGTAGCCATTTCCTGGTGCAGACTAGTTGCTTCTTCCCTGCTGAGATAATAAAAACTGTTTCTGTTTGATCAAGAACATCCTGGTTGTTAGCTTTTGGGAGTTGGCTGTACTGTAACCTTATTGAGGGTCATTTCTCAGATAAGATGAACAAAGGGTTTGTGAGTGTGTTAGGTTGTATTAGCAGGTTTCTCCTATCAGGGGACATCATAGATGATTGACATTTAGGATTAAATTAAAAAAACATGTTGGATTTTAAAACGTCATGTCCCATTTAACAGTCACTGTAAAAAATGTGATGCTTGAATTTGTCAGAATTAGCCAGTGCGACCACAGAAATC
>VVAS01115284.1:0-13338 GCA_015103295.1 Ptychochromis oligacanthus
TTGTTGAGGGTCTTCCTGCAAACACTGTTTGTCGTTGCTGATGTACTTCTTGATTTTTGACACTGTTCCCCTTGTCACATTATTTTTTTTCTTTCTTCTTTTTTTAAATACACAACAGCTGCACTTGCCTTGTACTGTATTTCTCAAAAAAGCATGACATGTGACTGGCAAAACGAGTCTTGGTAAAAGAGGAAATGACAATCGGATGCTCACCAACAATCATTGAAATACAATAGCTTTTCAGTGCAAAATGGTCACTTGTAATGCCAACAGAAATAATGGCAATACCTCAAAATACTAATTTACTGCAGACATATCGTACAGTGTTCATTTTGTCTATCCACAATTTATAAATAATTGCTTTTAACACTTCTCAGCAGTATACTAAGCATGATTTCTTTGTTTCTGAAGAAGATGGTTGGTTTGTGTTATGTGAAAAACACTTCTTTGTCTTTTCTGTAATAATGTAGATTTAGCTTGTTCACCATCATTCAGACACTTAATCAGCCAAAGCTAGCGAACACTCTAAGTGGCTCTTAATGTCTTCTAAACTTCACTTTTTAGTCTCCCACTTTTGTTTTGCATTTGCAGTCTGTCTCTATGTGTTGCTTTAAGGTAGTTGAGCATTGATTAGTCACTTAGTTCTGCTGTTCTCAAGCATGTTTGCTTGACATTTTTGTGATTTTTCTCCTATCACAAAATCATTTTGCAGAGTTGGTATCAGCTGAGCTGCAGGGATTAAATGAAGCTGTTGATTAAAACCGCACCAACCACCGACTGACAGCAGACAGATGTTAAGTAGGAAACAACTGTATTTATTATGATATCAATACATTTCTATATACACACAGTAATAAAAATGCAATCTTAGTAGCACAATGAGTTGTTTACAAGTATGACTTCTTTCATTTCCAAGCGCACTGTAAGTCTTTTCCCTTGATTGCTTGAGCAAATTTGGACTTTCTTAGTGGAAAAAAGAGACTATTTTGTTTGTTGCTAACAAATTAATTTACATATGAATAAATAAGAACATTGCATTGTATTCCAATACCAGTAAACAATCATTTTGAACACACAAGACATTTTTCAAGAAGCTGGAGTCTCTTGCAGGAAGCAGGTTTACAAGCTCTAAGCTAACCCTAAATTCTGAATTGATTAACCCTGAGACTGGGTTCACAACAGCTGATCACAGCTGGTTCAATCAACAGGGACACAAAATGCAGATGGCAACAGCCGAACATTAAAAAATTAAATGGATGTAAAGTTGTTGTCTAGGTTCAAACTGACTGTAAATTCTTAGATATTCATTTTACATTTAATGATATTGACGGAGTACATTTTAAAGTTTGTAAATATTTCAACATGTAATGTTCAGAACATACTAAATCTATACCAGCTTATATTGAGAAACTCACTTTTAAACTATATCTAGTCTATTTTTAGAGTCTTATTCATTTCAGCTACACTACAACCATCTCAACTCAGATGTATTTACATAATCATGTAAAAAATGTTAAATCTAATCATGAACATGATTCATTCATCACAACATGACAAATGATTAATAAGTGTTTTATGTGTCTCAAGGTTTACACAGATTAGTGTTATTGAAACAGTGATTACTACAGTAATGCAAGGTAAATGTTTCAGCGCTTCAAACTGGTGGACAACCTGACAGGTGCCTAAATGTCCACACAGTCACGGTGTTATAAAGGCATGTTTAGATTTCATTCAGAGCTATCCTCATATCTATCTGGGAATCCACGTGCTTCTTCAGAGTTTAAAGAAAACCTGCCACTGAGCAGCTCAGGCTCAGAGTTACCCTCATATCAGGGTTAACAAACTCAGTTATTTTAATAAAACCCGCTTTCTGGAACAGACCCCAGATGTGTAAAATTATCTACAATACTGAGTGGTGCCAAGTGGAGTGTTAAGAATGAATGTGTACGAGTGGTAATACTGAAGAGAAAAAAGGTAAAATTCATCAAAATGGTTTCACAGTAAACAAAGACACATGAAACAGCAAAATTCAAGTAAAACAGGATTATGTTAAATTAAAACAATTAAATCCCCCTCGCCTCTTTGACATGGGGAGTTTTACATAATTCCACTATTGAATTTAACAAAAGAACAAACTATCTTCAAGAGTAAAAAGATAGCTTTTAGTTAATAAACAGGAAATCAAAATCAAATCATACATCAGGAAAACGGTACCCAAAACATGTCAGTGTATATTCATGTGAAAATCCACAAGTATAGTAAACTATGCAAGACAACCGTCCTTTGCAATTAATTATTTTATTTCTTTAAGGACAAATAATATACAGCCCTTAACTATGATAATATCTCTGAGTAACACAGACAAAACAAATATTTATGTTCTCACAATACCCAAATTTGGCAACAGCAGGCAGGACTAAAGAACGCCGCCCAAATGTGCAAACCATGCCAATCAAAGCAACTGATTAGACTCTGTGATTGTACAATTATTTCAACCCTCAAAGTTTACACTTGAGTTTCATTTAACAGCATTTGATTCAGGATTAAGCTCCCTCATTCTGGATTCCTGTATTGCTCCACTAATATTCTTACCTGTACAAAAAGCATTCAGCATAAGGTAAAGAAGGATATATCTTCTACTAGCTGTGCGATATACGTCAATGCTCATGCATTGTTTGTGATGACTGACCTTTATGGAGCCCATGTAAAGCTGTCTAAAACACTCACTGTCAATCTTTTCTTGTCAGCTTTTATGTGGCACAGTCTGGGGATAAACCTGATTGCTCTCTTCTTACCCAAATCTCATCCTTCTCTGTCTGATTTTGATCCTCCATCTTGCCATCGATCATGCCGCTCTGCTTCTCCATGTCATGTGTCTCACTGGCTGTTGGGGACATAAGGCTCTCACTCTCCTCTCTTTCCACACCTTCCAAGGACAAAGCCATAATGGGGGCCTCCAGGTCACCCTCAGTGGACGCAGGTGTTGGTGTCTGGCAGAAGTCATCATCATCACTAAGGATGTCTGTCTCCTTCACCTCTTCTTGGTCTTCATATTCTTCTAGATCGAACTGTTCTTCCACCCAGCGGTCAGTGTCACCTGCCAAGTCAGACTGCTGCTGTTGCTGCTGATCTGGTTCCTCCTCCTGCTGGGGCCGTTTTGAGCCATGCCCCTCTGGTGAAGCAAGGTCTTGCTGTTCAGGATCCCCATCAAAAACAATATCCGTGTCTATGGTGAAACGGTTGCGTACCAATTTCCTTCTGCCTAGAGTCCTGGTTGGGGCAGATGCTGCAAAGATGAAAACATCAAAAATATAAATTATTATGAACTTAACACTATCAGTACATTACTTTGCAGGCTGGCATTATAGTTTGGTTTGAAAGTAATCACCATAAATGAAAAGCTCAGATAAAACCCAAGGATCTGTGTGTGTTAAGAATAAATTGGGGCACTTGGAACTGTTGGGGTAATGCATCTGCAGACTGGCATTTACCTGCTCTATTTATAGTGGGACGGGCTCCCTTCAAGGCACAAAGCCGTTTTCCTCCGAAGGGTACATACTGTTGGTTGAGTGGTAAACTCTCTGTTTTTAGGAGCTGCCGGCGGTGCTTTTCCCTCAAGATGGAATGGACCGTCTTCACAAAGTCTTTTCTGCTCTCTGGAGAGCTGAGAAGATAGACAGTTTGTCACTTTGTTAGATAGCAGACTGGACTTTATCAGTGGTAGGCACGCTGTAATCAGCAGTGTATTTGCACCTCCTTTAGGAGAGATCCTCACCTGCAGCACAGGTGAAATGTCCTCTCTGGTCTTCCTTCTGACTCTGATTTTGTATGGACAATCTCACACACAGCAGAGCCCTCACCATCTGAGGGACAAATCATCACTCATGTGATCTCATGTACACAAATCTGCCAAGATATTCTAAAATAATCATTACAGGGATTTAGAAGAATAAAACAAGTGTTTTAATAAAGTACTGTATTTATTGTGTAATCTACTTTACCTGCGTTGGCCAAGGACCGGACTTGAAGGGCATCAGTTGGGATCATGTGACGGAATCGGAAGGGGTCTTTTTCTTCGGAAGATACAGAGACTCGATGGGACCCACCCTTCAGTCAAACAAAGAAAATGTTAGAATATAGCCTTAGCTTTAATGTTGCTTTTACAGATGACAGACTGCCAATTTTTAAAATTGGTCCATGGGCAAAGTGAATTTACAGTGCAGCTACAAAATTATCTTATTTCCTGTTTTTGTGAAAACCTACCATTTTCTTCTTCTGCTTTGACCCTTCCTTGCAAACAAAGACCACGGCCGTTTTGAACACTAAAAAGCATTGGTTGAGAAAAAAAATGGTTATCACAGGAATTCAGATGACATGTCAAACCAACATATATAATTAATGTCCCAATTTGGTACAGAACCAGTTTTTAATTGTAAAGAAAAGTACAGGTACTTTGTCTACCTCACATCAATGGGCAATTTAGAATCACCAGTTAGCATGCATGCCTTTGTACTGTGAAATGAAGCCGAAGCACCTGGTGGAAACCTATGCAGGCACCGGGAGAACATGCAAACTCCACATAAAAAGAACCCTGTCAACCAGGAGATTTGGCCAGGAACCTTTATGCTGTAAGGCAACAGTGCAAACTACTGCACCACCATCTGTTACTGATGGAGGTGTAAGACATTTAAATTTTTGCATAATTACTTGGGCATTACTTCCAAAATGCACCCTGACACGTGCATGCTTTAGAGCACTTGTTACACTGTGCCATCACAGTTAATTTGTGCCTTTTTCGTAAAGTGTTTTGGTATTTCTAAATTGATTCAAAAATCACACATACACTTATTATTCATTTATTACATAATCAACAATCCTGACATACCAAATGTAGCCATCTGGGGTTCTTTCTTCCATTTTCCTAAGGAGGCAGGCGGGTTGATCCAGGTCACAGTGTTGTGGAGAAGCAGATCGCCCATTGACAGATCAGCAACCTGGTAATTGCAACAAAATATCAACCACTCTGAGTCACTCTGCATGTCATCTGTGGTTAACAGAACAGAGCCAAACCATGTTTGTCCGATCTACCTCTTTCTTTTCACTGCTCTGCTCAGTGATGAGCTGATCGAACACAGCTCCATACTCCTCATGGATCTTCTGCATCTCATTGATGTGGCTGGCAACCTTGTTCATGGCTTTCATGGCAACTGCAGTGAAGCACAAATCATGTTAAGAGGTGAGTTGTTGAGACTGTATATGTATGTGTGTGTTCTACTATAAGATTTATTTTCTCTTACCATCCAGGTGGTAGTGCTCCTCGCTATCTGGGTCTGTGAGCGAGTAGAGCTCCTTCAGCAGGAGGGGATACTTGAGAACCCTCTGTATGGGTTTGATTAGGTAAGACTCCAGTGTGGAAGAGTGCTGCTGCTTGGGGTTTCTCTCATCCAGAAAGGCCTTAAAATTGGGGTCAGTTTTGGCTGGAATGACCAAAAAAGAACACTCAGTGAAACTCCTCGGCATGTTACCTACTTACCTACTTTTATTTATCCTCTCTCTGTAACTGATGCACATTGGTTCACTCAAGTATTTTCACTGTTGGTATTGAACAGCTGTAAAGTTTGTTCTCTCCTTATTTAAGTTGTTTGGCCTGATATTATGCAGGTCACTGTGGTACAAGCATGCTTTGTCTTGCATTAGAAATTACCATAAGCCAAATCAAAAGGACTGGATTGTTTTTATGTTTTCATAGAAGGGTAATTTTTATCTAAGGGCAGCTAACCATGAGTGGGCAGAACAAAAATCTGTTTACTGCTTGTCTTTAAAAAAAAACAGCTTTATCCTAATAGCACCTCCTTAAACAGTGTGGCAGATAACCAGTTGACTCACTGGATGTAAATGCAGAAAACAGAACCATCCACTCAAGTCTTGAAGGGAGTGGGTGTGCTAGCTAGAGAACAGACACTGTTCAAGACTACTCATTATATATCATACAGTTTTGCAAAGCTTTTAGCCCTGGGAGCCTCCAGCTTTAAAGTATTCGTGGGTCAGATGGACAGCAGTGCAGCTGACAAGTATGCAGAGCAGATTTATGGAGCATTATGGCTTATGGTTGATGGATAAATACATTCTGTCCTTTGAGGAGCAATGCATCTCGGAAGCATATGTGCTCACCCTTTACGAGGACCTTAGGGACTTTGGTGTGGCTGGCACAGAAAGCGCTGTAGATTTTAAAACGGTCTGCATAGTACAGGAAAGAGCCTCCAAGGGAGAAGAGGATTTTCTGTAACAACAAGAGTTACCCAACCAGTAGTTCAAAGAGTTCATTTTAAATACTTGTTGCTAGTCATATCATTTGTTGTATATTTTACAAAAGAAAAGTGTACCTTAAACTGATCCACTCTCTCCAGTTTCTCCAGATCAGGAACCAGTCGGGTCCCATCTTCCAGAGTCTTGAGAAACTCAACTTGGAACTCCACCATTTCTGGCAAGTTACCAAACAGTACATCCAGCTGAAAGACAAGTAAAAAAAATAATTTTAACACGTTTCAAAATATTATTCTTAGTCCCTTGCTACAGTTAAACCACAAAAATGGCCAAAATGTAATACAACTGAATGAATCTAATTGTTGAGAGTAAATATAAAACATACCTTTATTTTCAAACCTCCCATTTCTATCTCTCTCACACATCATCCAACCCTCTTGTCCTCACACACAGCTACACTTCACATGATTATGTAACCTACTTTTCTTAGAACATTTCAACAGTACTGGCATTTAAAAGCCAGCCTACCCCGTAAAGGCACATGGGGAACATTTGACATACCTCATCCTGAGTGAGGAAGGTCTCTTTCTGCAATGGGGTTAAATATCTCCCAATGAGGCAATTGAGATCCTGCAAGAAAATTATGAAAAAGACTGAGTAAATTCTGTTTAAGTCAGGTCTCTCTAATGCCACTGGGTGAAATATGGACATTAAAAAAATACATTTTAACTAAGGCTTATATATTTGTCACAACTCAACAGGTATGGGGTGCAGGGAGAATCAGAGAGTAGGACAAATAGTGAATCTAAGATCAAAGCCAAAGGAGCTGGTGGGTGGCTTTTCTACGTGCATTTTAAAGGAAGAGGAGCTATATGGAAACTCAATTAAAGAAATGATTGTGGTAACAGTAACCTAAGCTGAACTGTAGACAGCCTATGAGATTAACTGTGCTCAAACAGGCAGAAAATAAATAAAAAATAAAATATACTTTATGTAGTATTTCACTAGATTTTTTTTCTCAAAAATTGCATGTAAGAAACAAACTTCATCACCATCATCAGTCACAAACTAAAGCTAAAAACAATTATATAGATTTGTCGATACGTTGCTTACAATATTTGGCCAATGGCTATCTATCACGCTAATTATTGCCAACCACTGCAGTATTATGATACAAAAATTAACTGGAAATCAAAGCCCCTTCGAGTATTTTGCCTGTATTTATTGCATTAGGAATAAAACTGCAACTCCTGCTACTGCACACACAGATGCAAAATACACCCACATGTCTGTTTCCACAGGACACTATCAATCATGCACAATATAATTTCTATAATAAGTATGTTTGTGCCCCATGAAATGGGGTATAACATTTTAGTTAGCCTTGACATTATTCCATTATATAGCATCACTAACCCAGTTATTCCACTGAGCCATATTTATATTGGGCTGAAGAAGATTAGGCAATATCCAGGCAAGGGCACAGCTGTGTCCTGCTCATATCTCCTGAGACACCAAGATAAATATGGATAGGTCATGTTGAATGGGTAATGTGTAAGTCTAACACAACCTAAGGCAGACAGAAAAATCGATCGATGGACAGGAGGAACATACCCACTCACAAACACCATCTGCCTCTTACAAGTAAGATGACTGATACTCACTTTGACATAGGTGCGTTCGGTCTCCACTAGTTCACAGATGACTTTGCGGAGCTTGTCAGCATCAGAGAGCTGTCGGGGAGTCGCGGGAGGTGGAACGGGTGATTCCGGGCTCGGCGAAGAGGACACACACTCCAAGGAATTCATATCATGGAGACTGCGGCAGAAAGCAGCGACCTGCTCCGTACTCTAGAAAAAAAGAAAAAAAAAGAAAGGGAAAAATAGAAAGAAAAGAGATGAATATTTTGAGTGGCAAGAGTGAAAATGTGATAAAACTATGTCATTCCAAACTGAAGTCTTGAAAGGAAACAGCAATGACCACAAAAACAGCAGCACAAATACTGGGATGCAGATGACACTTTCTACCTACTGGTGTGTACAGATCCATGACTGTGCAGCAACTGAGCCTGGAAAGAGGCAGTGAGGCAGCTCTAAAAAAATCATTTGCACTAATTTGGTCTATTTTCAGTCTGTCATAACAATGACTTTCCGCCTCCCTCTCACTCACATCGCTCTTTTCCCTGGTGTTTTCTCCTACTGACGGATAGGTGGTGTAATGAATCAGTTCTTTCACAGAATCAAAATATACACACAACAGTGTCTGTCCACATACAGTATGGGTTGCCGTGGTGACCAGCCCTGATGTGCTTTAGACTATCATTTTGGGCAAAAATAGACCCCACTCAGCAACAGCCTACATGGCTGAACTAGCATTGTTACTTTGTCCACAGTAGGCTACAGCCTCAGCAGCCATAAATAAAACCTGACATTTTGGCTTTTGAGTCAATACAAACACAAAACAGAAAGCACAAAGAGCACAAATCATATCCATCAAAACCTTATTCATTCTGTGAGGAAAGACTTCATTTGAAAGTGCATGATAAAGATCAAGCGAGAAAGTCACATAACAGGGACCACTAGCAGCTGTAGTCATCACTGAGTTCACAACAGGAAGCTGAGAGATCTTTGCTTTGTTTTACATGGAGTTTTATAAGCTAGACAGAAGCAATTTGTCCTGTCACACTATAAGGTCCCCTGGGAAATAATGAAATTATACATCCACACAGCTGCAGAGGATAAAACGTTATGATTCTCAGACAGAAATCTTAATTAAGATCTGAGCTAATGTCAGTCCTCACATCTAAACAACTTTGTTTTAAATTGTGAGATATTCCTGTGCCTAAAAAGCAATGCATAAGCAGATTTTTTTTCAATACCAAGATGATGACCAAGAAGAGATTTTTTTACCAAGATGATGATGAAAAACAGCCATAGGCTTGATGTTCTTTGCTGTCATTCACCAAAATATGATGGAAAAATACGAGAGCAAAGTACAATAAGAACACAATGTTATCCAGCGACTGTTACAGCTCTTCTCGTGCAGCTTTGCAGATGACCGTGGTTATCAGTGTTGTTATCTAATCAAAGAGACATTGATATGTGAGGCACGACAGCCATTTGTTCCTCTTGACAATGTTCCCAAATTAAGCCGGCAGCTCTCAGATAAACAGATGAACTAGGAGGTGCCATGTCTGTAAATGTAATGTTGCAAATGCATTTTACATCAATGCACAAATATATTCTTAGTTGCACTTTGTTAGCTCTGATGTTTTTTGTTTAGAGGGAACACAGCACCCATTCCTATTGTATGGTCTTTACCCTAATATAAAGCACTTTGAGGTGACTGTTGTTGTGATTTGGCACTATATAAATAAAATTGAATTGAACTGAATAGCACATACTTTAAGTAAAACCAACTGGGAGTAGAGTGATTTTAAAGAAAAGTTGGGTTTTACTAAGTCTTACTAAATTTACAGCTGTAAAAGTCCAGTATATTATACACAAAAACTGGGCATGAAATCCTAGAAAGAAATGCAAAATGACAAATGCAAACACACTGATACAATGAAAAAAAAAATTAGGGGAAATATGTAAATCTGATTCTCTTCTGAAGATATTGTCAACTGAGTTCATCAAGTTTTACCAAGCCTGGTAAGACAGTCACAGTCAAGTCATGCTCTTCACAATCTAGGCTAATTAACACGATAACAGCACTGAGTGCTTGGACACTTATGACATGATGAGAGGAGAGAAAGAACAGAGGGGAAGAAAAAAAAAATCAAAGCCTTCAATATCAATTTAAAAGAACAATATGTAAATCAGAAAAGCTTTCACAGATAAAAATAAGATGCCAGAGACAATTTCCCCTAGCAAATGAAATATAGATTAAAAACTGCTTCAAAGCATGAAAGCATTAATGGCATAGGGAGAAGACTGCATGTCTGTCTACTGAAACTGAAGATCACTGAGATCACAGCTTAAGGTGCCAAGAGAGAAGCTCGAATGGTCAGGGTAGTTTGTCCAAGTCATGTAAAGTCCAAGCCATCTGCAGTAAGACTTCTATATGCAGTATTTTATTTTGGCATCTCATGGAGCATTCTAGTGATTATGGGGCAACTCTGCGACAACAGTGACTCACAGCTTCCTGTCGTCTGTCTATAGCAGCCACCGAGAGGTGTGAAACTAACACGGAGAAGGACAGGTGTTTTTGTTTTTCTTCTTACTGGAATAAGACAACAGCTAGCACAGCAGCACCAAGAAATAAGCAGATAAATAAAGGACATGCATGAAAGGAATCTCACCAGATGAAGCATGTCATAGATGGAGTCTGTGGAGCGCTTGCTGTGCTTGCTCCACTTCAGGATGGACATAGCCGGGTGCAGATGGACAGTCAGTGTCAGTTAAAAGTAGCAGAAAGAAAAAGACTCCAGGCTTTAGAAAGAGTAAAGTCTACACTGCGCCTCTCCAATACATTTCTCAGCCCTTTAGTCTTCCCAGTTTAAAAAAAAAAAGGAGAAGATGCTGTGGTGCTTGTGATGAAGGATGAGTGGAGCTGCTCAGCCTCCTCCTCTCCGCCCACCAGCACTTACAGCCTTCCAACTCCCCTTCTTTTGCTCCTTCACAGTCTGCCTTAGCTTTGTCACCAATAGTCTGCCGTTTTCTCTCTCTGCCTCTCTCTCTTCTCTACAGGCTGGGTAAACTTAGGCACACTGTGTGAGTGTGAAGATCTGGTCAACTCTAGCAGCATTGTAAATTAGTCTCAATAATCCTCCAGACCGGGGGAGAGAGAGCAAAGGAGCAGTAGGGAAAGAGTCTCTTCCCCAAGGTTGCAGTGGAGCAGGATTGGCTGGGTAAGCCACGCCGCAGTAGAATACAAATGCAGGATTTCAGGAAAAGGGGAGAGGGGAGCAGGCTAGAGAGGGGGCGAACTGCGGTGCAGCATTTAACAAGTAACAAATCAACTCGTGATTAACTCACAAGCCCTGAAAATGCCTTAGCAATGGAAAAAAATACACACTTGCTGTTATCACCACACATTTACATTCCCCATCTCTGAAGAGGAGAGGGTTTATTTAACAACTGAACTGCATGACTTACTTTGCGGTGTGTCCTGTTTCACTCAGTTACTAATTTCCTACTTTTCCCAGAATGCCCCAAATAAAGGGCACACATTTGTCATTGAGAGATGGTATAGCCAAGCAGAGTAGAGACTGTTATTCAGAACACAAAATGATGCTGCACAGTGTTCTTGTCTCTCGAGCCTGTAGCCAGAGTGCAGGAATTGGCATCACTGATAAATGATAAATGGTCTTTGCCAAAGTCCTTGCTTTGAATATGTAGTATGTGATGAGGTTATACTGCAAATAGCTTTTTTAATAACAAGGTAGAAGTACAGTGATGGTGCTTTGCCCCATAACAAAATATTTACAAAATTGTCTCAGTTTCAAAGTACAAAATAAAATTAAATTAAATTTTACAACGGTTGGACTGGCTATCTCTTTGAAATAGTACACTTTACAGCCACTATATGACATCTGCAAGCAGTGATACCATGTTTTCAATTATTGCAGAAACAACTTTTGCCATAGGAAGTCATGGTACACACAAGGAGGATACTTGAAGCAAATCCATGAAGCAGGGCCAAAAAGTAAATTAGTTAGCAAATATTAAGGTGTTAATATAAATAACAACCTGTTCAGCAACTGCTGAGCTGGCTGTGTAAATCTAGACATCATGATAAAGACTCCTCTGGGCTTAGAAGTTTTTCAGAGTGCCATCTCTCCATCTCAGTTAAGACGAAGGGAGTTCTAATCTTACTAAAAAAAAACACATAGGTTGATTTTTCAAACAACAAGCCCCAAAGAGAATAAAAGCAATCAAGGTAAATCACTATTTAGCAGAGCCAAGCACAAACTCAAAGACAGATTTTGTCCTTCATTTTGCTCATATCCTTGATCTATAGCCTTATTTTCCTCATTTCTATAATATCATTAATTATTACAAAGTCAGTTAACTACACTTGGTACAATACTTGATTAATTGTTGCTCATTAAACAAGACAAGTTAAATGGTGAGATTAAAACAAAGAAGCAACAATGTGACCAGTTCTGAATTTGAAGGGCAAGTAGGATGACTGAAGATATCACATTGATCCTTGGAGTTCTTCCAGTGCACTCCCAGTTTAACCGAGTACAGT
Organism: Ptychochromis oligacanthus; assembly: GCA_015103295.1. Lineage (NCBI taxonomy): Eukaryota > Metazoa > Chordata > Actinopteri > Cichliformes > Cichlidae > Ptychochromis > Ptychochromis oligacanthus. Next base: position 12,463 of record VVAS01115284.1, read on the forward strand.
GAGAAATGATGTCGTTATCAAGTGCTGTCATAAGAGATAGACTAATCTACAATAACACATCATGCTTTCATTCAGCATTTCATGATCAGGAGCCCAGTGGTCCTTTGAAGTCAGTTATAGAAAGAAGATTAAGGACTGCTGCTTTAACCGATTTTTTTCTTTTTTCTTTTCAGATTAGACACCGTTGTTAGTCATAGTACTTCAACAGCAACATGTAGGTCTTTCAGTCTTATTTGCTTGTCTTGGCAATCATGCTCCATGCTTTCTTTTTTTAAATTTGTCTCTGTGTTCATTTATAGTTAAAAATAAATCCACCCACATTTATTACCTGGTCCTAATAACCTCGCATAATCAAGCAATTATAATGCAAGCTTAATCAAACGCATAAATCACTTGGCTGTTTCATTCAAAGCGAATGCTTTGTCCTGTCCCAGGTCTCCAGTGCACAAGATACACTTCATGCAGCAATGAAGAGATATATTTGTATTTAGGTCCCTTTGATTTAATCATGTCAGAAGCTATGAAATTCCATTAGAGTTGTGTGCCATGAAGGGAAAAGAGAAACCTGATACAGACTGTATTGAGAAGCATGGGGTTAACACCCTCATGTTGATTATGGATGCTGCTCTGCTTTCATAAACAAGATAAAATGAGCCAGTAACAGATGGTGAGTCAAACTGTGGTGAAGCAAAATGTTTGTGAGCACTTTTTCATAATACCAGAGCTAAGAGGGGTGCTGTAAAGAACAAGGACAGGAAACAAGCATAGGCGCTGCCATATTATATGAAAGCTGTGTTGTCAGATGCTTTCTGTGGTGATACTAAGACTCCAATAAGAATAATAATAATGAAAATGATGATAAACATTGTGCTCTTA
>VVAS01115288.1:0-13406 GCA_015103295.1 Ptychochromis oligacanthus
TTTTTTAAAGAAATATAGAATTAGTGTAATTTAAAAAAAAAAAAAAGTAAAACTCTTAACCTGTGGTGATTTATTATTATTTTATGATCAACATGTTGCATGATTCTTTAATTATACTGCTCATCTACAAATAAATCATGTTTACCATTCTGTCTTTATTTCTGCAGACTGGTGGAGTTTACGCGGGCAGATGGCACCACAGGCCGCAGGGTAAAGCCTTACATTATTGACCTTGGTTCTGGCAATGGCACTTATCTGAACAACCAGCGTATCGAGCCCCAGCGGTACTACGAGCTCAAAGAAAAAGATGTTCTCAAGTTTGGTTTCAGCAGCCGCGAATACGTCCTACTGCATGAGTTCTCGGACACAAGCGAGGTGGACGCCAAGCAGGAAGAGGAAGATGAGGGCCTTGACGAATAAATTGTTCCCACATACTTTATTACCCAAGTTCATTCAGGTTAGATAACATCATCATCAACATGAACAGGACAAATAACTGTTTCTGCAGGGGATGGAGCAATAAGTCAAACTGGTAAATGCGGGAAATGATTGAAATAATGGAACAGGATTTGTTGGTGGTGTATATTCTGTAATTACTGAACTCTTGCTTGAACCTGCCACAGCTGTCTCAAAGAAGACTTCCTATTCTCAGGTTGTATAATGTCTGTGATCTTGCATCTGACAGTGCTTGCTTTAAGGTGAGCGCAGTGACAGATGAAGATATCTTGCTAATCAGTAGTTATATATTCTATATTTTTGGGTCACAGTGCTGAGTACAAAACATAGCGAATCATCTATGTCCATGCTATATGTGTCAGTGTACATTACATTATTGGAGTGTGAACTGTAGATTCACGTTTAAAAAGCATTTCTTATTGTCAGAGTAAACATTACAGATGTATAAGATGTAAGGATATAACTTTTTTTGCTTTGTAGTGCAGGAAAAATAATTAATGCTGTTGTGTTCCCTTGCACTACTGGAGTCTGTATTCCCCATTCTTATTTTTGCCCATTCATAAAAGTTCATAGTAAATTTTCATTTTTGTACTGTAAATAAATTTTTGATTGAAGAGTTTTATTGTTGCAAACGCATGTGCATTTTTTTTATTGTTTCTATCACAGAATATCCTTTATTTAGAATGACTATATGCACTATAATTATTTAACAGGCAGGTACCCTTAAAACTTAAACTGTCTAGAATTTGTTTAAGCAAATGTAGCCTAATTATTATATCCAATGTAAAATTAAAATGAGTTACAATGCGGCTTTGAAGGTGGGACACGCTGAGCCATAGCATCATCTCTCTGGAGAAACTGGTTGATTAATATGTTACTGCAGAGGTCATGCGAGAGTCGGGGAAAGGAATAATACAGTGACTAGCCTCCTAACGCGAGCGGGGGCGGAGCAGAGGAGGGCGGGTCAAATGGAGACGAGTACTTGGAATGTTAGTGGATATGTGGTGCGAGCGGACGCGGCGACGCACCTCGATCAGCCGCGCTGTTGCGTTTCTAATGGAAATTGTGTCGATATAGGAAATGCATTGAGCTTCAGCTGTGGAATAGGCCCGAGGTAAATAATGTACACGACAGAGCGCAGGCGAATGAGCTTGCGCGAATCTAAGAGGAAGGATCCAATTTGGGTGTCTGCTGGAAGTTTGTGGCAGGACTCTTTGGCTTTAGAGCTGAGCGCCAGCAGCGGCTCGGGCAAACAGATCGTTTCTCCACGGAGTCGGACCAGAGCGGTGTCCGTGGCATATATTGCCAATGAAGACGCATCAGTGCCGCAGACTGAAGAAAACTTATCACTAAAATGTCTGAAGGAAGCCTGCGCGGACGGACACGCTGTTTTGAAAACGATTTCATTTGAGAAAATATCCCAGGGCACCACAGACATCCTGGATAGTTTCTACAATGCAGGCAAGTGACGGCATGCAGACTGTGGGGTAATTTGAATGACATATAAGCGCAGTATTTTACCTAATTACGCAAGCTCACGTTTTATAATTTCCCACACAGATGTTGCAGTGGTGGAAATGAGTGACACTTTCTGCCAGCCTTCCCTTTTTTACCATCTTGGAGTGAGAGAAAGTTTCAGTATGACTAATAACATTATTCTGTATTGTTACAAGCAAGATAGTGATCTACAGGTTCTTAAGGTAACATATGCCCTCGTTTACTGTTATAAATTGATCTTAGCAGAGTTTACTGCCAGACCTTTTTTGAAATAACATTAACATGTGTTAATCTGTGTGTTGTGCTTAACGCGAGTGAGAGAGATGGAGCCAAATAATAAGCATTAACAATTCATCATTGCCATAGGCATCATGTTAACCCAGCCATGGCAACTACTAATCAATATTTTCATGACTGATTAATTTTGCACATTATTATGTTAAAATAATTTCAAGGTATCTATAACGAAGCTCAAAAATATTTATACACCCGTTTAACATCTAAAATGAAAGTGCTTTGCCAACTGAAAAATGATCCTGCGCGTCCATTGTGGTCATGCAAGATGTCCCAGTGTGATATTTGATGCATGCAGTCTTCCTACAGGAGCAGTGTGGAAGTTACAACTTCATCCCGTATGTGGTGTCACCTCAGGGCAAAGTGTTTGCCTGTGATGCCACAATGATGACTTGTATCAAAGAGTTGATGCAGCCTAGTTTCCAGCTGGAGCCCCTGCTTACCCCGCTGGTCGAGAAACTGGTGCATCTGCTAAACAACGTGCACATTCAGTCCAGGTCAGGCATAAACTGCAAGGCTTGGTTAAACATTATTATTTCAGATTATACAGTAATTGCATGCGCTTATGCTGCATGTCACAGCTTCCCACATTTGCAAATTCACCTGGTGTATTTACAAAAGATTGTGAAATTGTGGAATATAATGCCCCCTCTGCTGACAGTGAGTACTTCCGGGAGTCAATCAGGCATGAGATTCGTATGGCACGGGAGCGGTTCAGCGGCAAAGCCTTGAGTGAGGAGTTAAACCGAATCCAGCAACGCTTGGATAGTGTAGATCTGCTCTCTCCTGATATAGTCATGAACCTGTTATTGTCCTACAGGGATGTTCAGGTATGTATTTATTACATCTGTGTGTCTAAACCAGTTATTATTTATTAACATATTTTGTGAATTATTTAATAAAAGAAATGATAATAATAGAAGAGAAGAAAAACAGAAAATCTTCACTTTGCTGGAACCCAAAAAGGTTTCGCATTAATATGTAATCATATGATTACATGTGCATATTTAGCCATGTTTCATTATAAAAGAACTACTGTTCTGATATTAAGTAGCCATATTTGGGAGCCTTCATGAGCCTTCATGAGTATTTGTATCAAAAAACAAGATCAAATTGTATGTCTGGGGATCTATATGAGCATGGGCATGAACAAAAATAACCACGGAGAGGTTAAAATTATTAGTAATATATGCTCAAGCATGATAATCATTACATTTAACTCTGTACACTTTTTTTTCAGGACTACGATGCCATGATAAAACTGGTGGAGAATCTAAACAACCTGCCTATGTGCCAGGTGGCAAAACATCAGAATATCAAGTTTCACTATATATTTGCTTTAAACAGGTACTAACATTACTCCTATTGTACCCTGAGTTAGTCAAAATAATAATTAAAAAATGTGATCCCCTCCTCTCTGGTTCAAGCTTGGTGTTTTTGTACCATTCTCAACCTGTAGCCTTTATTTGCTTTGTATTTATACAAGATATGAAGTCCTTTGTCAAGGCTGCATCACTGCATCACAGTGGTCTATTATGACATTTTCCCATGCTAGGAGGAATCACCCTGGAGATCGTACAAAAGCTTTGGAAGAAATTCTGCCAATTGTGGAGTTGGGGAACAAGGTAGCATCAGACGTCTACTGCCTGTGTGGACGCATCTACAAGGACATGTTCATGAGCTCAGGGTTCACTGATGAGTTCAGCAGAGACCAGGCCTGCTATTGGTACAACCAGTTTGTGTGATTGTGGGTGTAGTCATAGAAAGTTTTCCACATATGAGAAAGAGGGCATTTATGTGTCTTATGTTCTTCAGAAAGTTTTTTTTGTTTTCTTTTTTTTTCTTTTTTTCTTTTTTTTTTACTGTAGTTGTTTATATTTTTGCAGTCTATGTTTCTTTTCATTTTACCAATTCACCTGTATACTCTGTATCTGAGATAAGTATTTTTTATACAACCTCCCAGGTATGGTAAAGCCTTTGAGACAGAGCCAACTCTGCACTCGGGCATCAACAATGTGGTCCTTCTGATAGCAGCTGGCCATGAATTTGAGACTTCTATAGAGCTGCGCAAACTAGGTGTGTTATGCTTTTTAATTCTTCACCAGAGAAAAAAAAAGCTGCTTAAATTTAATGTCTTTGGATTTATTATGTCATAAGTGATATAGTATTTACACATTGCACTTTATCCTGTAAGAGCGTAACCCTTGTGATTATATTATGCTGTATCCCACAATTTACTTAATTTCTTTATGTTTCAAATGTCTCTGAGATGACCTGCAATGTCCAGAAAATATATTATTGCAATTTATCATAAGCTCAATCAAAATGAGACTAACACTAAAGATTTTTAGTTGGATTAAAGCATTTTAAAGCTTATTTCATGTTACACAAACTTTGAAAAGTAGTCCATGTTCATACGGATGACAAAAAGGAAAAAAAACCCAAAAGGTGTTAGATCACATATCACAAAACAGCTTCAGTGCATCTGACACTGATTCTATAAGTACCTGAAACTCTGCAGGAGCAATGGAATGCCATTCTTCCCAGAGATATTTCCTCATTTGGTATTTTCATGATGGTGGTGTAGATGGCTGTCCAGCATGTCGGTCCAGAATCTCCCATAAGTGTTCATTTGGGCTAGGAACGCCATAGCATATGAGTCACATAACTGTGATACTCATTAAACCCAGTCAGTGACCCACTGTGCCTTATGAATGGGGAGATTGTCATCCTGGAAGAGGGCACAGATCAGAAATATTTGCTTTTATTCTTCCCTTCAATGGGACAAGTAGACTAAAATCATCCCAGTAAAATGCCCCACTCAACATAACAGAGTCACCAGCTACCATCACTGTAGGAGGTAAAGGTTAAGGTTTTTTCTTAATTTGTCAGCAATCTGTAGAAAAATGCATTTCATTATACTGTACACATCATATCATGGTTTTTGCAGTTCAAACTCATCCTCAGCATTGATTTATCAATTAGACGAATGAAGTATAAAATCTGTGTTGGCTGATTTTGTGTTGACAGTGCACAGTATTATATAAGCATATTACATTGCATTACATTATTTATTTTTTCCTGCTCTGTGAATGACCTTGTAACTATGGTCAGGGTCATCCTCTGTTGATTTCTTAGTAGCCTGTTTTGTTCTGTCTTATGATGTCAATGTCTAGGTGTGACTTTAAGCACCCTGCTGGGTAGAAAGGGGTGTTTGGAGAAGATGAAGGACTACTGGGATGTAGGTTTCTACCTTGGCGCAAACATTCTTGCTGGTGAACACAGGAAAGTCATTGAGGCCTCTGAGAAGCTCTACAGACTCAAGGCTCCTGTTTGGTGAGACCTAAGCATCCATTGTTGATGAGTAGCATTTATGCAGATCAGCATGTTTAATCATCATCAGTATTCAGTTACTAGGGCACATTTATTTGATTGCCTTGATTACAAAGTACAAGTAACTTATTTATTCTATGCTAACTGACAAGTTAAATGTGTTTCTTTTAGGTATGTGGCATCTATTATGGAGACGTACATCCTGTACCGTCAGTTTGCCAAGCTGCCTGAAGTGAGATCTCCTAAACAAGATACAGTGGACTTCTGGATGGAGCTGCTTTTGCAGACCTGTAAACCCACTGTCTCAACAGACTATTGTCCAGTAAGTCCAAGCATCTTACCTTAACAGTAAACAAAAAACAAGAAACCAGTCTTCTCATGAAGTGTCTATTAAATGGAATCCAGCTCTGCTCATTTGAATCTAAAGTTAACACGCAACAAACCGGGAGGTTTTCTGCCGTTAGAAATAAATAAAAAGCCAGGTAGATGTGTTCAAAAATAGTACTAGAATTGGTGTTTTTCAGGTGCTCATTCTGGAGCCCAGTAAAGTCTTCCAACCAGCTATTGTGTCTGCGAGTGAGGAGGACGAAAGTTGCACTGTCCAGCTGAAACACGTTACACCCTTAAAGGTATGTAAACTGTCTGTCCCCCCACTCCTTGAGCCACTCCCTGATCGGAATACATTTGACACTGTACTATCCATACATAGATGCATGTATGAATGTATACTATATTGCATGTTAAATAACTTTATTGACACTGATTTATGGTCCGGTGAATGTATAATCAGGTGAGTGAATGGGCATGTTATTTCAGAGTTACTGTGATTTAAAAAAATTAAGACTTTCCCCCTACCACAGGACTACATCGTTTTTCTTGCATATGTATTTGCATGCAAGTAAAAGCTGGTTTAGCATGTGTGATACACTATATTAGGTGTCAAACAGAGTTTTATCCTGTGTTTAAATTTGTTTTTAATTCTACAGAAGGGCTTAAACCAGTGGACTTTCCCAGCGTCTGCAATTCGGGGAGTGAGGTACAGTGGAGTAGAGCATGTGCAAACACCTTTGCCAACTTCTGGGTGTGTTCAAACCTAGGGCAGAGTTAGAGGACCCAAAACATATGTGTTGTCTGGGAAACCTTGGCAGGTCTTCTATTTTATGTTCTGTCAATATAGTAGCTTTGCTTCTTTGTTGTTTTCAGGCTTTTTGTTGATTCCTCTGCAGCTGTTGATCAGTGTTATTGTGTATTTTAACCTTGTCTTGTCTACCAGACAAATACTCAAAGCAGTCAGCTGCTGGGCGGCTTAAAAACAAACAGTTTTATCAGATTGTGGTATCATAGGGGAGGGATGACAAACACCTTTTCTGTTGGAACAGGGTCAGCAGAATTCCATTTGCATACATGTTATTTAAAAAAAAGGATTTACCTTTTGTTATTAAAACCTGTATTTGCTTCTTTTTCTATAAAGTGCTTCAAAGATTGATGAACGGAGCTGCTTCCTATATGTCCACTACAACTCGGATGATTTCCAGCTCTGCTTCCCCTCTGAGATTCATTGTAAAGGGTGAGTGACACCCTTGTGATTGTCTGTGTGTGTGACATCATGTGAATGATTGCCTCACTGACCAACTGATTTGCTAGATAAACAGTTTGTGAGTACATGGTGCAGAAAGATAATCAACAGGGAAATAGGCAAAGCAGCTTTCAAAAACATCACTCAATGGCTTGACGTCATTACTTGGTATGAGTCATATTTCCTTTACTGCCCTCTATAAATTCCCCTGAAAGACAGATGTTTCATACTTGCTCTTCAAAAACCACTTGACCTAATTTAGAAAAAGAAAATTTTGTTCAAGCTGAAGTGCCATCTAGCACTACTGAAACATTATGTTTGCTGTCTGCTGCGATCTTTATATATAAAGTGAGTAAACTCAGTTTTGTTTGTTCTTGTCAAAGCACTGCCAAATACGGCATCCTGCTTTTAAGGGATGTTTTTTAAGTGTTTTTTCTAAAGAAACTGAGTTAAACTAAAACAAATACTAATTGCATAAAGTAGGGAAACACTGGTGAAAAAAACTTCTGGTGATTCATTTAAGTTTTTATTTTAAACATAAGCTATGCATATTACATTATTTGTTTCCCACCAGTACCAACTATGTTTATCCTTGAGGTCTAACACATTTGTTAGACCTCAAGGATAAACAGGGACATCTGTGTTTGGGACCTCTTCACTTGAACTGATATTCACTGAAATTATATTTAATTCTATGCTCCACTAAGAGATATTTTCATGTATGTGTCTTCTGTCACTAGTTTCTGTGAGCTGGTAAACTCACTTCTTCAGCAGGCTGAAGACCACTTTCAAGATATAGAACATATACCAGGGGGAATACTAGAGGTCAGTGACAGTTCATTCCTGTGCTGCAGTGCATACTCCATTTTAGGTCTGTGTTGCTCAACAAGTAGAAAAATATTTGCAGTTGATGGGAAAATAATGTTATTTGGCATTGAACTATTCTTGCAGGCCTGGTTACAGGGGTGCATGTGTTTCACTCTCATTTTAACATTTTTGAATAATAATTGCCAATGTTATTTTATATAAAAGCCATCTCTGAATAATGTCAATTACAGTGTAGTTTCCAAATGTAGGTGCCCTATACAAGGATAGTTGACATGCCAAACATTTACACTCACTGGCCACTTTATTGTTGCTAGTACTTGCTAGTACCAGGTTAGACCCCCTTTTGTCTTCAGAACTGTCTCAATTATCATAGATTCAACAAGGTGCTGGAAATATTCCTCTGAGACACTAGATCAGCAGTTTCTGAAATACTCAGACCAGCCCGTCAGATACCAACAACCATGCCACGTTCAGAGTCACTTAAATCACCTTTCTTCCCCATTCTGATGCTCGCTTTGCACTACAGCAGGTCGTCAACCATGTCTACATCCCTAAATGCATTGAGTTTCTGTCATGTGATTGGCTGATTACATATTTGCGTTAGCAATCAGTTGATTAGGTGTATCTAACAAAGTGGCTGGTGAAAAACAACTTCAGAAATACTGAAGTATTGCTTACAATCAAGGTCATATATGCCATGCCCGATTATTTTCTAAACTGCATATGCTTCTTTGGGTGTCATTATTTAGTTATGGGAAGTGTCTGAGTTTCATAAAAATATATACATTTAACATTACCATGGACCAACATAAAGAAATGTGTGTAGCTACACATTACGTAGTCACTTTTTGGCTAATCACTATTAGTGATCAGCACTAGTGCACCTCCACCTTTAGCAGATGCAACTAAAGTTTTTTTGTTTTGGAACCTGTCCTATATTCCCATAATGTAATGCCACATTTCCCCCTTATTTGTCAATGTGTGTTATATTGGTTTATGTAAAAAGATGAATATAGAACTCATGTTTTCATGTCAGAAATCTCTGAATGAAAGTCTCTCTAACAGGCCTCTCTTTCCTGTCTGCTTTGAAATTCCTTAAAGTTCTGTAGAAATTCCTATTTTCAGTCACTACATGTTGATTCATGCTATCTTCGTCTCATTCTGAAGTACATCTATGAGACCAATGAGAATGGTGACAAGGTAGTACTTGGTAAAGGGACTTATGGTGTGGTGTACGCTGGAAGGGACCTGAGCAACCAAGTACGCATCGCCATCAAAGAGATCCCTGAGAAAGACAGCACGTAAGAGAAACACATTTCCTTATTTAGAGTTGCCTTTCACTAGGGCTGGATTAAGCTGGATGATTTCTTATATTCATTTTGTTTTCCTTCCCTACACTCAATGGAAATGGTCTTGACTAACCTGGCCAGAAACCGCAGTGTTGATTCAGGTTCTTGTGGGAAATGGATGAGTGTTCACACTTGTCATTTTTTGTTTATTATGGTGTAATCTGCACAAATGCTTTTATCTCTACTCCATTATGGTATGGAAATAAAGGATTCAGTGAAAGTAAATTGACCTTATAAATAGTTATAGATTATGATAATAACAACTGATAATAAGTTGACTTTATAAATAGTTGCCAAACTTCTGCCCTAGACACAACAAAGTCTTTATCTTATGTCACTCTTCCAGTGTTATCATTTTCAGGCTGCATTCTAATCAGCAACAACTGCTCAGTTAGAGGTACAATATGATTGTTTGTGGGTAGTGATAACCAGATGAAAAAAAATGCTGTTGATTGTGGAATTACAGAATAAGCAGGAAAAACATTATGTCTCAAAATATATATTGCTGTTACAAGCTTTTAAGGCAGGAGTTTAAGCAATTAATCCCCTTGACTAATTTATTCGTGCACCTAAAATGCAAACCTAGTTATGGTATATTTTTTGTACATCCCATGTAATAATGGACAACAATGTGTCAGACTCAAATTGTTCTTATAATGCACTGTTAAGAAAATTTTGCTATGCATCTTATATATTTTCTGACCAATAATACACATGGAGCAGTCACAGTGTGTAGATCTTCTTTGTTTGTGTATGTTTTCCCGTCGCAGTTTCTGCTTGTTACAAGATTTCTGCATGTTTTAACCCTAAGTCTTCATCAGTTGTGATCATAATCCTGTGGAATCAAAATTTGTAATTTTTTGGTTTTGAAATACATTCTTAGAGGTCTTGGCAATCAGGGGTCCAAAGAATTTTGCAATCTAACTGACATAATTAAAAAGTTTGGATATTTTCCAAAAATAAATTATTTTCAACCAAAACATATGGTTGAATTTCAGGGTGACTCATCATCGATGCGCACCTGGACCTCATATCTAAAATAATCAGTGTAACGATCATATGGTGTGATGTATTGTGATCCTTGTAAAATCAGGACAGTCTCACAGTGGCACTTTTATTCATTTGTGTTACTTAGGTACTCTCAGCCCCTCCATGAGGAGATTGCTCTACACAAGAGGCTTAAACATAGGAATATTGTCCAATACCTGGGCTCTGTCAGTCAGGATGGTTTCATCAAGATCTTCATGGAAGAAGTACCAGGGGGTAAAACCTGACATTTAAACTTATAATACTTCTAATAATACTTCTATATTCAAATAATAATATAGCAATAAAGGTTAACTGTCATTACTAAATCTTAACTGCAATACATGTCAAAGCTTCAAGAAAGTTTTGCTTTGGTTTGTTTTTTTAATGTCTTTCAGTGTCTTTTTATTTTTGTGTGATCTCATCTGTTTATTGAGTAACTGATGCTTTTTTTATTTTTATTTGATGCAAAGAGCTCACCTATTATCACAAATGTAAAATGTCTATTGAATCAGTCACTTTCATGTAATCTACAAGCAAATAATTATCCACTGACATAGTAAAATTAGGTCACTGGGAGGGGTGATGTGGTTTGCGGCACTGGAGACTTGGCAAGAAGTCAACCCTTAGTTCCTTGGAAATTCTAAAACATACACAAGCCTTGATGCTGTTTTAAATCCTGTTTCCTTGCTTTCTCTGTGCCATTTGTAACATGGTTCAGGGAAGTCATGTGATCAGATCTGTAAATGCATGTGTGATTGTGTAACATCTACTGGAAGCCAGTTTTAAAGAAGTGGGTGGTTCCGATGACATCCTGTTCAGTTGAGAAAAATGTTTTCAGACAATGACGTGACTGCTAGAAAAACATCTGAAGCATCTGTTTAGAAGTCTGAACAGTTCTCATCCATTGCTTTGTTGGATTTTGCAACAACACCCTTCATAACAAGAACAAAAAATTGCTTATCTTGTCTATTTTTAGTTTCTGGCACCTTAAGTAGAAGTTGGTCACACATCTGCCTTCATGAGCATGTGATATCCTTAATACAAAAAGATTTTTTTTTTTTTTTAAATTAATCAGTGTGTGAAATTTTGCTTTTCTGCTTACAGGTAGTTTGTCATCGCTTTTGCGTTCCAAATGGGGTCCTCTGAAAGACAATGAGCCCACCATCATTTTCTACACCAAACAGATACTTGAGGGACTTAAGTACCTTCACGATCATCAGATAGTCCACAGAGACATTAAGGTGAGCAGATCACCTTGGAACTCTTGGCAAATATGTCTTCCAGTTTAGCTTTGTGGTATGTAGTATTGGTTTTGTCTCTGGTGCAGGGTGACAATGTATTGATCAACACCTATAGTGGAGTTTTGAAGATCTCTGATTTTGGAACTTCTAAACGGTTAGCAGGGATTAACCCCTGTACTGAGACGTTTACTGGTAAGGGGACATTTATGGTTTTTAAATACATTATAGGAATATATTCTATTTTTAAATGTGAACTAATTACAGCAGTTGCATTTTATCTTTTATGGTGAATTTTCAATAGGAACTCTTCAGTACATGGCCCCTGAAATTATAGACCAAGGGCCTCGGGGTTATGGGAAGCCGGCAGATATCTGGTCCCTGGGGTGCACTATCATAGAAATGGCAACAGGCAAAACACCCTTTCATGAGCTGGGAAGCCCCCAGGCAGCCATGTTCAAGGTAAAGAAGGGAAAGTTGTGTTTTGCATGGATGTTATAACATGTTCATAGTGGAGTTTACATATAGAGAAAAGCTGCTGGAATGAAATATCCTAATAACGTTTCCTTTTTTTAGCCTGATGCAACATTTCACTCAGATTGTGGGTTAGATTGAACTGTCTTGAAAAATTATTATTAGATGGAATACCATTAAACTTGGTACAGATATTCATGATCTTCACACGGTGAATTGTTTTGACTCTTGTCACTCCTTGACTTTTGATCTAGAGTTCTCATCAGATCACATTTTTAATATGTTCATTGCTTTATTTGGTTTTGTTAATTACCACATTGGATATTAAAGCTTAATAAAAATCAGCTTATTGTTACAAAGTTGTTAACTCTACATACTGTACTGTAGGTCCATAAGTATTTGGGCAACAACACTTTTTTTGGGTAATTTTGCCACTGTACACTACCACGACAAATTTTAAATCAAACAATCAAGATGTGACTGAAGTGCATACTTTGAGCTTTTATTCAAGGTGTTTAACAAAAGCATTGCATTAACTTATTTAGGAATTACAGACATTTTTATATAGTCTGATGGCTGCCCCTCCCTGAGCCTGGTTCTGCCAGAGGTTTCTTCCTGTTAAAAGGGAGTTTTTCCTTCCCACTGTCGCCAAGTGCTTGCTCATAGGGGGTCGTCTGATTGTTGGGGTTCTCTGTCCATTATTTTAGGGTCTTTACCCTAACACATAAAGCGCCATGAGGCGACTGTTGTTGTGATTTGGCGCTATATAAATAAAATTGAATTGAATTAAAATGACTGATGTGGCCATTAAATAATATTCTATTTCTTTCCTTGAGAAACTCTTGGGTTTCTTTTGCAGTATGCTTTGGGTCATTATCCATTTGCACTGTGAAGCGCTGTCGGATCAGTTTTGCAGTATATGGCTGAGTCTGAGCAGAGAGCATTCATCCTGCTACTTCTAGCAGCAGTAACATCATTACAATAAACACTACTAACTCAGTTCCATTGGCACCCATACATGCCATGCCCATGCCATAACATTGCCTCTACTATGTTTGACAGATAATGTGGTATGCTTCAGATCATGAGCTGTTCCTCTCCTTTTCTATAATTTTCTTTTCCCATCATTCTGGTACAAGTTAATTTGAGTTTCATCTGTACAAAGAATTGTTTTTCCTGATCTTTGCAGGCTCTTTTAGATGTTTTATGGTGAAGTCTAATTTGGCCTTGTCCTTGAGTGTAGCCTGTGGTTTGCACCTTGTTGTAAACCCTCTGTATTTACATTCATGAAGGTGACTCTTGATCGTAGACTTTGACAATGATGGGAAAAGA
>VVAS01115290.1:0-12768 GCA_015103295.1 Ptychochromis oligacanthus
ACACACACACATTCACCCTTCCACCCCTAACTTTGACTTGGAAAGAAATATTGCTCAAAGTGCAATAACCTTAACGGCAATGGGTGGAGGAATCACAGTGTGATTAGTGAGCTGGGAGGCTGAATGCATGTGACAGCAGGACCTCCTGGTTTCAGCCACGTGAACTGTGGATCAAAGTGCTTTCACTGTGTGTTAGCAACAAACTAACTGCTGCAGAACAGTTTGCCAGTGTCTGCTTGCGGATATTTGTGTTGGGGCTACCTCTCTACTTGAGTTCAGTGTGATTTATCCTTTTAAAAGATGACTAGTTTTGTACGTAAAAACATTTTGATAAATTTTTAGGAGAATATTAAAAGACCAAAGCTAGGGCTCGATGTTGTTTTGAATGTTTTGGATACTAGTTCAAATGTGATTTCCGACTTTATTAATGTTTTCTTACCCTTTAGTGAGAAATCAATTCTGCTTTTACCCATTGCTGGTAGCATAACTGTGTGGATGACAAGGTCAGTTGCTCCATAAGTTGGTCTAGACTGAAATGTGCCAAAACCTGTTTGATGGACTGCTATCAAACTTTATAAAAAAAAAACCTTCATGGACCCAGGAGGATGATGCTTCATGTTTACCTCACTTTTGCTGTAGCACTGGCCTGAAGTTCACTCTTTGGGATGGGCTGATAATGTGGTAGAGACATCCATATCCCCTTTGGGATGAATTGTAACAACTGTAGTGATGGTCAGAAGGTCAAAATACTTGAGTTTACAACCAAACACCTGTTAAAGTAATTACACTCTTTACATTACTGTTAAGTGTTTAGTGCAGATGTTAGCACGCTGACACATTAAACTCAGACTGCATAAAAAATGGATGTAGCCACCGCGATGTCAGCCAATGTTTTGTGAAATCCGGTTGTGAAGCCTGAAGCTGAATATTTTCACCATCGCTATCTTGGTATTTTGAAACCGACCGTGACCATGCAGGAGAGGACCTGACTGAGAAACATATGGTAGCCTTGTTAGTTGAAAGGTAGCCCCACCGTGAAGCATAGCCTGCTTTATCCTCCTTTTTGACTCTAATAAAGATCATAATTTGCAAAACAAATGTGCTGTATTTAATAAAATATGAAACAAGCAATTGAACTAGTCATCAGGAAAGTGTTTACTGAGGTCATAGAGCAAGGGAGCTGAAGGGTTGTGTTTCTATAGATTTCCATACATCCAGACTTACATTTGGAAACAGAAGAGTCGCCCCCTGCTGGCCAGAAGAAAGATGGAAGGTTTAACGCCCCTTATGAATGACCATCTTTTATATACAGTCTGTGACTAATCTAAGATAGTAACTATTAGCTGCCTGGTGGCTCTGCTAGTGCTGCTCTAGATTCTTGTTTTGTTGTTGATTTTTAACAAACAAGTTTTCAAATCCTAGATTAATGAACCTCTATGTACATTCAGTAACAGCTTGGAGGTACTTGGCAATTTTAATACTTGTTACTGTGGACACATCTCAGTCAGTACCAAAAAAGAGCACCACGGCTGGATGTCTGTTCCTAATTATACAATTATTTACAGTTTTAACAAAAAGAGCATCAAGTGATCACATCTGTGTAGTTGCTCAATGATAAATTTTGTGATTAATTTCATGTAGTTCATATTCTTACGGAATTGTTTAGCAAGACACCTTATATTTTTTAATATGTTCATAAATAATACATGTAAGGAAACAATAGTGTCAATTAAAGCTTCAGCTTTTTTTTGTTTTACTTAAACATCACTGTATAACGGGTAAAGGTTGACGGTTAATATGTCATTATGATCACAGTGAGGCAGTTTAAGTGCTTCTCATTTCATGCTGAACAATATAATTCTCCCACCAGCTGAACCTGGCGGCGTATAATGCAGACAGGTTCGCTACTGTGATTCCCTTCAGAAACACCTTTTCTCTGTAAGTCTGCATCAGGTTTGTCACTATGGAAACAGCCATGTCCACGCTGCGAGACTATTAATTGAAGTGAGTGTGTGTGGGTTGGCATTGACACACCTCAGTGCTGATCAGTGTCTGGGTTATAGCATGGAGAGTGTGGACAGACAAGAATTTAGGCCACATTACTGTACCAGCAACTCAACGGGGGTGTGATTAGCGGACACTGGGAGAGTGTTAATGAGAGGACAGGGCAGATCCACTGCCTCCTGTTCTGGCATGGACCCACACATAAACACACACACACACACAGAACTAAAACTGCAGCTCAGCAAAGTTTCCCATAAAAGCTGAGTGGCGTATAGGCTGGTCCATGGAGGCTGGCGGTTTAATATACTGTGGAGCTGAGTGGTACTGAGAGTGTTGGCAAAAGGATGTCACCTGTCACACTGTGTTTTGCGTGTTTAAGTTGACAGCTCCACCACGCTCATGCACTTTATATTCATTACAATGGAAAGACTGCAGCTCCTTAGTGTTACACAGCCTCTTTCTTCATACAGTACTGGTGGCACTTACATTCTTCTCAGTGGTATTCATAAGTCTTCTGAGACAGGGGGAGTGTTCATTAAGAAAGATTAAATTTGCCATTGTTGTTGGGATGCATTGCTTTTATGTTCCTGCAACTTGCACTATGAGTTGAGAGGTAATTAGAGGATCAGCAAGTGTAATTACTTTTCCGCAGGTTGGAGACCTTTAAAGTATTAGAAAGTGTGGAGAAGAATAGCTTGGCTTTATTGAATGTGAGCTTGTATCTGCTTTAACCACATGCCCTCTAACCCCCCTTAACACTCCTTTAGCACAGGAAGAATATCTGTTTGCATGTTGTGCTGTCATTAAGGGTTCACTGAGGACTCTGTGTCTGGCCTTGTTTTTGTTGGAGCCAAAAGTGAATTGAGACGTTGCTCTCTGTCACAGGATGCATTCTGTAGCATCCACGCAGGGCTCTTTCCACAGGCCTCTCAGCTCTCTTAGTAGAACTACATCAATACTTTGCTTATAGTATAAGATAATACACTTCAATGTACAGCTCTGTAGCTTTAATGCATAATAGATGTCTTCCTGTAACACACAAGAAAGAGGGCAATAGCACTTGCCACTGCATTTCACTGTTAGAAAGTTGCCATGTCCAGCTAAAAGCTTGGTGTCAAGATAACAGCAGCACCAGCTTAGCTCTAAAATGGGATGTTGTCAGTGTGCGATAATCAGCACTTTTTCCCCTGTTTTATTTTAGTGCACATTTCACTAACATGATGGACAGTTCAGAGTCTCAGCATGTCTGAATAAGAGTTTATCATTACATGATGGATTCATAAGTGTACATGAGTGATTTTGATGGATCATTTAATCAATACCAAATGCCAGGTGCACTGATTGAAAAATCTTTAAAAACTCACTTTACAACCTCTACCCTGACCTCCTCCCCTCCTCTTCATCTCAATATACCGTATACATCTGCTCAGACCTGCAGGATGTTGCACCATGCGAGCCGCCTGTGTCACCACTCATTTAGTAACACAAGTCAGAAAATCAAATGGCAAAGCAATATTGTTTTGTGTTGCGAAACAGGCCTATTATCTTTTTACCTGACCTTCACATTGGATTTCTGATTTTGCTATAGCTAGCAAGATAATTCTGTTTTGACTCTGGTATTTCTGTATTTTACAGGCTATCATTAAACTGTGCCAGAGGGCTGTTGGTATTGTTCAAGTCCTTTAATACAAACAGATGTTGAAGTCAAAGCTTATTAATGCCTATTGATGTCTGGGATTTCCACAGCTCTGCTCTGTCTTTCTGTTAGAGGGAGTGTAACAGCTGCAGTATCTGATGCAGATGTAGTTCTGCATGCAAGGAGTGCAAGAAAGTAAGTAAGTAAGCATCCATTTTTGTACAAACTGGTCAGTTAGGGTGTCTCTTGAGATTTACACGCTGAAAAATGTGTCTAGGTATTAACATGCTGGTTGTTCCAGATTGATTCATGGTACCCAGAGGATGTATTTTAATGACAGTGTTGATCCCCAGACTTCTTACACCACCCTGAAGTTACAGACTGCTGTTTTGAGGTAGATGTCTCGACAAGTTGAAAGCTTAACACTAGAACTGCCAAGTGGGTCATTTTGACCCCTTTGCATTTTAAAAATCATGTAACTCTGTTAAAAGAAGAGAGAGTGTGGAGAACTAATCCGAGCAAATAAAGGGTGAAGAAGAAGAAGAAGAGCAGAGCAGCCGAATCAGGCGGGTTTCAGGACTGAGCAGCAGAGCTGAGGAGTTGAAGGGCTGCAGACTGAGGCAGAGCTGTGTGGACTGGCTGCAGGTCCGGTGAGCGGAGGCAGATGTGGAAGAGATGATAAACTTTGACTGTTCTACTTTTACAGTAAGTATTGTATTTAAAATGTGGTAGTTTAGTGGCTCTGTAAAGCAGGTCATTCGCTCATCGGAAGGTCAGTGGTTCGATGCCCCGCTTCCCCACTTCTGCACGCCAAAGTGTCCTTAGGCAAGCTACTGAACCCCACAGTACCTCTGATGCATCTACTATATGTGTATGTGATAGACAGAGGTTCTGTATGCACAGAATAAGCACTATATGAATGGTTGAATGTGGCTCATAGTGGAAAAAGCTCACCGAGTGGTCAGACTAGACTAGAAAAGGGCTATGTTAATGTCAGTCCGTGTCAGTATCAAACAGGCTGCTATATGTGGTGCACACTCGAGTTCCCCTGAGGCTGATTTATAATAACGCTTGTGATCCCTAAAGTTTACTTCTAGTGCCGTCATCACTGCAGATTTGCTAATACGTTGCTTTATGACAAACACATACAAGACTGAGTCCATTTCCATCGCCCTCTCATGCACTTAAGCAAATGTTATCATGTGAGCACAGTATATAAATATGAACATCTTGGCACTTGGCAATTGGACAAATGTAAATTTGTGTGTTTTTAGTCACTTTATTGTGCCAGTTTAGTGGTCTGCCTCCTTGAGAACATCACAGTAGATAATAACCTCATACTGCACATGTGCCTTGCAATGTGTGGTTAATGTTAAGAAAAGTGTTTTTTTTCCATTCCTCTGTCCTAATTTTTGAGCAAACAAGCTGTTTCATGCTAGGTAACCTAACTGCGTGTGTTTTTTTGTTTTTTGTATTTACCAACATCACCGCCTCCATTACAGGCTGTACACCCTCATCATTGAGTAGCATTTTCTCCAGCTGTTTGCTCACGTGCAGGCTGCATGGCGTCCTTCATCTGAGTGTTTCATTTAGGTCCACAGGCTTGCCAGTTTTGTCTGATTTGAAACAAGTATAATTTGTGACAAGTGCATGTATTCTGTGCAAACACCCACAAATATATTTGCGATCGCTGGTTGTTGCACTGGTTGGAACGTATACCCAAACAAACTGAAACGTGGTAAACATTGTACCAACTAAATTCTCTCAACATGGTAGTAATTAGCTCAAAAAGCACCACTACATCTTTCATAAAGTCTTGATTACTGCTCTAACGGTGCGATGTGTTGCAAGCCGATCGCATTTCATCCCACAGGGCTTTCTTTCACTGTGGCCATCCACAGTTTACCAGAAACTTCAAAGCCACTGTCGCCACGCTTTCTCCCCTCACAAACTTTGGAAGAAAGTCTCCAGCTCTGTTTACCAGTCCTGTGCAGCACCTGTGCAGCATGGCTGTGGTGCAGAGCTCTGGCCTCCCCTACTGTTTAGAGTGGGGGGTTTCTAAAAATAACATCTGGGGAGAGCTGTATATAGCCAGGAGGCAGGGAAAACAAGGGAGCAAGGGGAAATTGGCTGCTTGTGTATTCTATCAGACCGTGAGGGAATGTTAGTCAGAGAGTTGTTGACTCTCCTATTCCCTGCCTGCTTCAGTTTGTCATGGCTGTGTACTAAAATGAAGGGGACTATATATTTAGCTGCTGTGATTCATACTGAGCAGATTGCGCGGCTACAGAACGCTGTTTGTTTTTAGAGTTAAATACAGTGGCATTTGCATTTAGCTCTTCTCCAGAATCATTCAGATTGTCTTACCATCGCTTGGCGGCAGTTTACCTTGTTAAGTGTGCAACATTCTCAAAGGTGTACTTCAACAAGGACACCTTTATTTGTTTCTTTTTTTTCTCTCCTTGGTTACAACTTAATCGCCGAGAAGACACATTCATGACAGCTAGAAAAGAGATTTCAAAACTTCTAATAAGGATGGCCTTGCAAGAGATGTTAAGTGTACAATAGCATACTTGTTGCTGACTAATACTTTTACTGAGTTTTTTTAAAAATTTTTTTTTCATTGACTGTGATTAACAACAGAAAGGTAACTTCAGAAGAGGTGCATAAGGTTCTGTATACCTTTAAACTTAGGTCTTTCTTACTTTATAAACGACAGATGATCCACCCATGTTCTTAACCGCTTATCCAATTCAGGGTCACAGGGCGGCTGGAGCCTATCCCGGCTGTCAAAGACAAAACAGTGTTCTCTAACTATTTATTTTCATGTTCTTTGTCCTCACCTACCCTTATTTCAGAAATATGTCACACAGCAGGGGATTCATCACAGTTTTCATCACATAGACACAATAAACCATGAGGTTGCACAGAGGTGAGCGTTAACATGACTAGAAAAATCATCTTGCGTGTTCTCTCATACGTAGTGAATTTTAATGAATTTATTAGTGGACGTCTCAGCAAGGACAAACCTCTTCCTCCTGATACCTGCCCTGCTGCTCCGCGCGGTGTTGCGTTGCCATGAGGCAGTGTCTCAGATGCAGCCACATTTTTTTTTTCCCTTTTGCTAAGTTGCTTAGAAAGGCGTGAGCTCTTGTGACTGCTTCCATTAGTGAGAGACAGCCTTTGTTTTCCCTGACACACAGCAGCTCCTTTCAGTGTCTGAGCAGGTCTCACAGCCTCTCTCGCACAGCTGACCCGGTGTTATTATAATTCAGCCCATTAATGAGCCAAGTAATATGTTCCTTATGGGAAACGACAACAGTAAAAGAAGCTGACGCTGTGGTAACTGTTGTTTTACTTGGTTGAACCACAAATTAGATAACGAGTGACCTTGGTTCACATCTCTTTGAATTTTTTTTAACAGTGCTGTTCAGCAAGGATAGCTGCACTTGCTTGATCTATAATTGCACCGATCATTTGTTCACACCTTTCCGGTACCGTCTCTGCATCTCCCAGTGCTCCTGATTCTGCAAATTATCATGCTATCCCAGTACATGACGGGCAGTGTGTTACTATTTTAGGTAATGACAGCAAAAACATGCATTTTACTGAAGAGCAAAATTCCAGCACATCTCTAGATGATCTGATGAATCACATGAAACAAACTGGCTGTGATTTGTGGACTTGAGAAGGAGATTCCGTCTATTGAAGCAAAGCTTATATTGAGACAGCAGATGCTGCTGGTTTCCTGTGGAGTGGGATGAAACCAGAGCCTTTGTTATTGAAGATGCCCTGGCGCTGCGCTCTGCTGTGTGTCTGGAGTGTGAATAAAATGCCCATTTCTTGTGCCACCATCCAGGGTGAAGTTTAATTTTAGACCAATCACCAGCTCACCATGTGCCAACACCCCTGCAGCTGCTAATGCAAAGCTGCTATTCTCTCTCACAGTGTGTCTGTCTTGGTGTTCGTAGCTCGTTCATGGTCTCTCCCACTCCTCTCATTCTCTGATATTTGGAAGTCTGAGGCATTTCGCTGTGATCTTGCGTTGTTAGCCCACTCATCTTGGACCGGCTAACAAAGCACATCAACACCTCTGCTGTCTACTCACTGAGTCGTGTCATGGGTTGCAGCCTGCCACACTGGCATGACCGGTAATTAAACAGACACTCACTGGATTATATTTCATACCAGGAGAGCATGAAATCACAGTTCTGACGGGTCGCCTCTAAACAGCAACACAAACCCCATCATCCACAATCAGCAGCTCCAGTTTGTATTTTCCTGCTGAAAGCAATCATCTTTCAAAGGTTTTCATGTAAATAGTGGATAATTGATTTGGCGCACGCCCACAGTTTGGGTAGTCAGTATGTTTTTGATCAACACAACTCGTTATCCAAGATTTTTCAAAGTGCTACAGGTTATCTTCTGTAGCAGTCTTGCTGGACAGAGTTGATTAAATCAAATCTCCTAGTATTTCTGAGAGTGGCCTTTATATTGAGTGAATTGCTGTCATTGTAGATATGACTGTTGGACCTGTCTAAAGATTCCCTTAGTAATTTAAATGTGACGTGTGAGACAACAGAGACATTTATGCTCCACCACAGTGATTCCCAACTTGAAGTACTTTAACTGATGAAGTTATTCTAAAGGGTCACATGATGGTCAGTGGGACAGGAAATGATAAAATGCTAAATTATTCTATGTTTTTTGGGTGATTTTCTTAAGAAGCACACTGTAGGTTTCAGGCCTCTAAATGAATGTAGTGATTTCAGAAGAGCTACTCGTGGTCTTCACTGGTTCCAGATGTCCAGTTCCAGTACCACTGGACTACTGACCCAAAACCCAACATGAATGAATTCATTTGGAAAAAAGAGCAGACACCTTGTCCTTAAGGAACTTAAGCACAGTCAGACCTGATGCCAAATAGACCCAATTCATACAGCAGCATGATGATCCATCCATTAGCAAGCTAATCATAAAGTAAACAAAGGTAATGATAGTATAGAAAAACAAATGTAAATTCTCAGCCGCTAATACTCCAAATATTTACATTATAATCCATTTCTACAAGAAAATGAAAGCCAATATTATATTTTCCTCCTTCTACAATAAAATATTTGGGGTGGTGCCAGAGTTAATGTAACATTAGCACCAATCGATGCCCTTAGAGATAATCAAAGAAAAAGGTCTGCAGAGCTTGCTTGAGAAAAAAGCATTTTCAAGTTTCTTCAGGAATCCAGTGATAGTTCTCTGTACATCCTTGTGTACATTGCAGACAGGAACTACTTATAGCTAATAGTTTTAATAATCCCTCATACCAAAATGTAAACAAAAATGGGCACAAAGGAGAATAGCAGTCGCTAACTGTAGCTTAACATGTATCTGTTGATGAAATTGTATTGGGTCTTGCTGTCGACATGTTTTCATTTTTTTCTGTCATCATTTTGGATCCCAAGTAGGCATATACACTGGTTATCTGATATATGCTATATGGACAGAAGTACTGGGCCACCTACACATTACACCTACAGGAGTTGCTCAGCCATGGAAAACCATGCCATGAAGCTCCCGGTGCACAGTTTTTGTGCTGATGTTAATGCCAGAGGAGGTTTGGAGCTCTGCAGTTATTGAGTCAGCAGAGTGCTGGTGACTTACGCACTATGGGCCTCAGCACTCGGTGGCCCTGCACTGTAAATTTATGAGGTCTGTCACTTTGTGGCTTAGTTGTTGTGGTTCTTAAACTCTTCCACTTTGCAGTGGTTGTTGCAGTGGTGGCATCCTGTTATAGTACCATGCTGGAATTCAGTGAGAATGATCCATTCTTTCACAAATGTTTGTAAAGGCAGACTGCGTGGCTATGTTCTGAACTCAAAGATTAAGAAGTGTGGCCCAATACTTTTGTCCATTTATTGTATTATGAACATCACAACCTAATACACTGTTGGTCATGTACCACTAAAACAGCTCCAACCTCTTGCCAGCTTGTGCACCTTTGAAGGTGCCCTCTGGTATCAGGAACCAAAACGTTAGCAGTATATCCTTTAAGATCCAGTAAATTGCAAGAAGGAGCTGCCATGGATCAGACTTGTCACACAGCATATCCCTAAAATGCTGACATCATTGTATGATATTCATCATCAGGCGGATTTGTCAAATTGTACAGTGTATGACTTCATACTTTTCGGGGCTAAAGTTTATTGTCACACTTGGCTGACGGTTGAGTTTGCTGAAAAACTACAGAAGAGAATTAAATCAATTACCAGCACAGGTCATGTCCCAGTCGAGTGTACATTTCATAAACGTAAGCCACAGTATCGTTGCTGTACACCTGAAGCAGCTCTGATTTCCCATCCCCTCTCACTCACTGCCAGGCACTCCTAAGCCCCAGAAATAGCAACACTGGTGTATGACTCATGTTTGGAGCTATCTCAGATGCCTGATGAGAAAGGCACGAGTAACGGGACTCATTAGTCATGTGCAGCACCTACAAAACAAAGACTTATTAGAGAGATGTCTGAGGGCACTGGGTCAACATATGTCCATCATAAATATTTCCCGTATATTCAATGACCTACTCCAATCATCTCTTCTCTTGGCTCACACCCTACACCTTGAATTAGTAAAACCTTATACAGTATTCCTGAAGCTCATTGGCCCATGTTCCTTGTTGAAGTCAAAGAGCAATGTTGGCCTCTTTTCAACATCTTCTCCACTCCCAAGAGCCTCCTTCTTTCATCTTCCATCCTGTCTTTTGTCTTTCATCTACTGGCTTTCAGTATTCCATCCACCCTCTTACCTTTATCATCAGTCTTCTGTCTTATTCCACCCACCACCTTCTCTATGTGCCTAATTCCACCTTCTTTTATCCCCATTAACCCTTTATCCCTTTGTCTGCTGCACCCCCCTATCCTAACCGTCTTTCCCATATCATATATTTTTCATATTCTCTGACTAAAACCCCAGTTGCCAGAACCACCCTCCTCCTATTCTCCTGTTCTCTACTGTCTACCTTAAATTCGTTGCCAATTTATCATCACCTCTGCCTTCTACTTCCTACCTGCCCGGTCCTTCCAGGAAAAGTAGACAAGCTGTAACTGTAATTTTTAAAATCCCCCCAAATACTACACTTCTTCTTCAGCTGTCACTATTCCGTGCAACATCCTTCCATTACCCAACCAGCACGTAGCATTGAACCCTCCCTTCTCCTCCATCCACACTTCGGTTCAGCCCCCTTTTTCCTTCTTCTTCTGTCTCCAGCTTTAGCATGCCCCGCTTCCCATCTGAATCCACCTCCTTCCCCTCCTCTCGGGCTCGCAATCAGAGCGCCGGTGCCCTGATGGAGGTCAGCCTGGTCTCTCTCTGCCATGAGAGGCAACAGGGGGAGGAGGGCAAGGTGAACCGTTTTCAGCGGCTGTCATTGCGCTGCATGGTGGGCTAGGAGGAGAAAGAAGAGAGAGAGAGGAGAGAGGGGGAGAGCAAGGGGAGGACAGTGTGATAGAGAGAGGAAGAGCAGGAGGGTAGAAGCAGAGCGAGAACGGGAGAGAGAAAGAGAGAGAGAGAGAAAGTGGTCCGGGCGCTCACAGCTCACATTGCTGGCTGGCTGGCTGGCTCGCTCACTGTTGACGAATGAGCTGTCTACCCACGGGGCTGGGAAACGGCAGCTTGTGACAAGCTGGGGAGAGAGGAACATGAATGTAATGCGTACCTTGCCTCGTTTGCTTTCAGATACCGGCCAGAAGAAGACTCCAGAAAAGAAGGATGGGAGGCGCATGTCGTTCCAGAGACCCAAAGGGACCATCGAATATTCTGTGAGTAACACACAAGCAACTCTCGCCTCTTTCTGTATTAATGCCGTTATGTGTTTTTGACGCCTTACTGCTCCGCTCCTCTGCTGCTGCCGATGCTGCTGCTGCTGCTTCTGTGTGCGTGTGTGTCTCCTGCTGGTGGATTCTGTAGCTCTGATTAGCTCCAGCAATATTCAAAGCTGTAGTGGTTGTTGTGTTTGTGTGTTGCGAAGGCACCGTGTCGGACCATGCTCAGTGGCTCATTAGTGAGGGGGAGAAGCATTTTGTGGATTTTGCCAGTGTAACACGTGTATCTCATCCTCAAACTGTTTACGTAAAGAGGGGAGTGTGAGTGCGTGTGTGTAGTGTGTGTAAACAGACGTGCAGGGTGGCTGATGGAAATCTTATAGAAACAATGTATCCTCTGTTAAAGACTCCCTGTACAGCAGTACAACCCTAAGCTCCATTTTGCATGTTGATGTATAGAAAGGAGACGGGAATTGGAACAGCTCTGTTCGTTCCTCCAGCTGAACCAGAGCAGGACAAGCAGGCAGGACTGCTGGCAGGATGTGTATTTGTTTTTCCACTTGTTCCGTGTGCTGCGAATCGGCGAGCATTCCACCACAGCGCTCGCTGTGCTCACGAATGACCTTCCAACTGCGTTGCCATTTCTATTGATTTAGCTGTTGTGTACGAGAAGGGGGGCGGGGGGATGGTGAGGCAATATGGGGAGAGGGAGAGAGGACTCTGGTTCCCTGGCATGAACTGGAAATGGAACTCTCTGTGCTTTGCCTTGTTGTGTTCTTCAAATGACCCTCAAATCCAGCTGCAGTCGGACTGCCTTTACTCGCCTTTCTCTCCGTGGCAACGGTGAGGAGTGGGATTGCTGTGGCCGAGCTCCGGCCGTCTGCCTGTCTGCTGAGGAGTGAGGAGGAGATGAAGAGAAGGAGGAGAGAGGAAATGAAGCTAGGGAAGGAGGGACTCTTACTGTCATTCCTCTGCCTGTCCGTTTTCCTAACCCCACTCTTTTTGTTCCCATCAATGTTGGCGGGCTGCTTGCTTCAGGAGCTACTATAGGCTCCACTATGATACCCCCCCATCCCAGCTCCCAACACCTCAGCACCACCAACTCCACCTCTACTGCTTGCCCTGACCTGTCAGTCATCCGAGACCCAGTGATTGACAAGGGCCGTGTTTACCTCACCAGGACTTGAACAGGCTTAACGGTTACAACAGGATATTTGTCAGAGCCAAAGCACTGTGTCATGGCCCCCTCTTATGAGCAAGGGGGCCACAAAAGAGTCAGCAAGATGGACGGAAATGCTGGTGTTAAAGAAAAATAGG
>VVAS01115294.1:0-12126 GCA_015103295.1 Ptychochromis oligacanthus
TCATTTTTTTTTGGTTTTTAATATTGGGGAATTTAGCCCTACAGGATACGATTGTGTTCTCTACAAATACAAAGTAGCTGGTAGTATCTGGCCTCTAGTGAATCGGTAGTTTGTGTAATTTGCATACCTATATCCCATGTATCTACTGCAGTTTGTCCTGCTTTGTATTTGTAGTAAATCTGTAAATCTGTAGGGCTAAATTCCCCAATATTTCAAACCAAAAATAAATGAAGGTTAGAAATTCCTTTACCCTTAGACTGAGCGTGATTACTAACTTGATCAGAGGTATCAGAGAGCCAGCAGAATCCAGAGGCAGCATGTTTTAGTAATGGATAACTGTGGGAAGAGGAGAGATAGACAGCCAAGGTGGCCTGACAAATCATTCCATCCTGAAGGTCTAAAACAGCAGATCCAAGGGAGTGATGTGGGAAGTGTAGACTTTGTGTCCTAATGGGACACTATATCTCCACTATCTCTGAACATTTTTGTCTCTACAGCAGTTCTGATAGCAAACACTGGATCAATTGATGGCAGTCCTTGGCTTCCTTCCTACAGGGTTGCACAGAATGTTCAAACAACAGCTCTAGTTTAGTTGTAAAGTAGCTCAACTTAAGTTCAAAGAAGTATCAATGCAACTGTTTATCTGTGTAAGTGTATTATACAGTGCAGAACATTTAAGTGTGGAATATTGCTGCTTTTGAAAAAAATTAAATAATTATCAGAAAAAATATATATCTTTCTTCAGATATTTATGGAAACCAAATGTAAAGTAGTGTACATAATTGGAAAGGCATCTGATAACAATAAAGTGAAAATATTAAACAGAATTTTTAATACCACCATCCTTTAATGGAAACAAAACATTTGTTCTGGATTTCATCTCATCCTAAGAACAAAGCATAATGTAATGAAGTATTCAGGGAATTTTAAATGAGAACTAATGGGATTTTTAAATATGCAAAAGTAAAAATTTGGGGCTGCAGGCTATTATATCACAAAGCAAAACCAATCTATTTCAAAGGTGACAAATTTCAAATGGAGGAGGCCCTGTCAAAAGACATTAGAGAGGGAAACTCATCCTTTCTCTAATGCATTAGTACAGATGCATGAAAAATGCTCCAGCACAATTCCTATTTAGAGACATGAGTTAAATAATCAGGAACAATGCATAAAATTTTATTTTCTCCATCAATCTCAATTACCCATAATGATAAAATGAAAGCATCTTTTCAATGAAACTAAATTCAGATCCTCTGCTTGTGCACTCAACGCTGTGGTCAGGTGCATCCTGTCTGCTTTAATTATGCTCAAGATAGGTCCAAAGCTTCTTTGGCATAGTTTAGAAAGTCACACACCTGTGTACAGTATATGAGGTGACACAATTTACATTGCATGTCATTGCAGGCCTTTATAAACTGGCTGGACTGAAACCACTCTTGAATAAAAGGCACATGATCACCCATTTGGAGTTTTTCAATTTCACTCTCAGGGTCAATAAGACAAAAACAAACTTTCTATGTTGATTTCCAGGCACTATGTATGGCAGAGACCAGGGACTGTTTATCACCCGGCTAATAATGTCACTATGCTGAAGCATGGTGGTGGTAGTATCATGCTATGGCGGAGCTTCTCAGCTGCATACAAGTCAGACAAATGAAGCAAAATATAGACATTTTTGAAGATAACCTGCTTTAGAGTGCATATAATCTGAGAGTGGGGCCGTGGTTCACCTTTCAGCACAATAATGACACAGCAAAGATACTCAAACGGCTTTGAAAGAAGTCCCTGACTGTTCTTGGAGGCCCAGCCAAAGCCCAAACTTAAATCCCAGAGAATATCTGTGGAGAAGCCACTCTAGCCTATAGCTAATAAGTAATGGCAGGGAAAAATGGATTAAACTGAGATATTCAGTTCTTCTCCAAAAATATTTAATATTCTTTAATGCTGAATGTAATCCTGTACTTTCAATTGCCCAAATGTTGCATGTGTATAGATAGATCGATAGATAGATGGTTAGATACTTTATTGATCCCACAAGGGATCAATAAAGACTGAAAGAATGTAACTCCTGAAACTGCAGAGAGACAATTAGCTAGGTGAAGAAATCTCAGTTTGAGTGGGTAGCACCTTACCCACTGTTGCACAGCACTGCTGCTGTTGAGTGATGCTTCACTACCTCATAAACAAATTACAGAGAATACACAGTATATACTGTAGAACACTAAGCCAGCAATAACTTACTGTCAATTGTGCCTATTATAAAGTTATTTATTTGTTCATTTTTACAGTTATTGTGATAAAGTTACTCCCAGAATTAGTATTAATTAGTGACAGCAAAGAGATATTTGTTATTTTTTCATAAGGATTATCAACATTGTCTAAAATGGGAAATGCACAAATCTTTTCTAATGTAAATTGGTGGAGAAATAATTGATTGAGTAAGGTAAGCAGCTTAGTCTGTTTTTCCAACTTGGGATGTTAGGACAGACTGCAGATTCTAAAATGGCTAGCTACTGCTTCTGTACTAATTTGCACCATCTATGGGCTGCATTCAGCCCACCCCAACTTGTATCTTACTCACTCAGTTGAAAGTTAAGAAAATATAAATTTTATATTTGTATAGTCAATTAAAAATACCACAGAAAACACCAGTTTCTTTCAAAATTATGAATGTGCAGGCGGCAAAAGAAGAGGGGCTGTGCAGTGTTGCCCACTGCACAGCCCCTCTTCTTGAGGTGTTCAACCATGAGCTAAAGCAAAGGGGGGAAAATCCCACACGAAAACATACTCTAAGTCGTGTATGTATAGATATTTTACCGTTTATGGTATTATTACTCTGCCCTAGTCTTAAATTCTCTATAGTCCAAGTTTATCTGTTGTAGCAAGTGTTGGTAAGATGCATTGCGAAGGTCTCTCCCCTATTTAAGCTAACACGTTCAACATAGTGATAGACAATGATGTGTTTTGTTGTGACTTTTATCTGATAAAAGGTATGTTACTTCTGTTAAATCTACCTGAGATTTCCCCATTTGCATATTTTTCCTTATCTAATGGACAATATTTCTTCTAAAGAAGAAATGATTACATTCACATGTTAACTAGAGGGTGAGACATGAAATCTTTCTTCACTGGATTTTATCTTTACTCCTTTATTATTTTCACTTCACTTTTACTGTTACTGTAAGGGCATTGATTCTTTTGGTGTGTACATGTTTTTAATTTTAGCAGTGTTTTGTTATATGTATTTTGACAGAAAAAAAAAAACCCAAAAAAACTATACAGCTTTTTTGTGGAAATTTGAAGAAAGCCTGCCTGCTATTGTGTGCATGTATTAACTGCGCAGACTAAATATCCAGATCTTGATTCCTGTAATGACTGCTGCTCTTCAGCCTGTGAGAATCAGCACTAATCACTTAGAGAGAAGCTTTCAGTATCTGAATATGGAATAAAACCAACAACCTTTGGGTTATGACACAGTTGCACCCAAGTTGCCCACCTATTATTTCTAGCTGCACACCCAAACATAGCAGGAAAGATTCAGCCCTGGCCACGTACTGCAAAAATAGGTTTTCACCACACTGCGTTGTGTGACAGAATACAGCACACAGAGACTGTTTACTTGATGCCCTTTGATCTTTGTGGAGCCCCTAATGAACCCAAGAACCCTTTTTTGAAGTGCACACAGAAGTGCACAGCACTACCTCCTTCCAAAACACTGTGGCAGACAAGTAAATGTAGTGCTTGTCTCTCTACATCATTGGGATCATATCCTCCCAGATCATCCATCCATGAGCTGCTGCTTCAGATGGATTCCACCTCTTCCTGGGCCAATGTCTGTCCCACCTCCTATTACATCATTCCAGCTCCCTCACCAGAATATTCTGTTCCTACAGTGTCAGAAAGACTTGTATCCCCAAAGTGTAATGCAGCTGCCAAATCATGTTTTTTTTCTTGGCAAAAACGTCAGCAGTGGGAAATACTGATAGATTTCCCTGCTGGTGCATGTGCATGTTTTTAAATGCATCAAGCAGACAAGATCCCACTCAGAAGACATGTTTTTGCACCGGTGACTGTGCATATGTGAGTTGGAGGAAAAAAGTTCAAACATACATAATTTCTTCATTGCAAATGATTATTGGAGGAGAAAATCTTAATGTCCTCTAAAAAGTTTTGCTTGTAGCTGCTGGTATTCTTTGTTCGGGATCTGAATATGAAAAATTGCAATTTTATTTCTGACTTCCCTGTGTTTTGTGAGCCAGGGCACTGGAGAACCAAAAGATCTCTTCTCCACCAGAAGAAGTGACACCACAGGAGTGTGAAGACAAAGCTTTGTTAGCTTAAGACATGCTTTTTGAGCCTACACTTCACCATACACGAATTTATCATCAGCCATGTGAGTGCATGCAACACAAATGTGTACATATTGTAACACACAGAGAAAATGTCAGTTAAACATCTAACAACAACTCTCCTATACACATACAAAGGCAGAAGGCTAAAGCTAGAGTCTAGGATTTATTGGTATTGCAGGAAGACATCTGCATGTACAAGATGGGGTGAGACAATACGATCAGTGCTGTGGCAAGAGAGGGCAGCTTAAAGCTAATGGCATGTGATGCCCAGCTGCTGGCTCAAATCTGTTGCAGCCATCTGTTTTTCCTTGGTGCTTTAAAACATTCCCACTTCAGCAGCAACAAACACCTTAAAAGAAGCCGTGGGCATTTTGAAATGCTCATGTTTCAAGCCTTGAGGTGAGTCTCCTGGGATTGCACAGTTCACTGGGACAAACAAGCTTCAGTAGGACTCTGAACAGATTTGCAGAGCTGAGCACTGTTAAAATGTTGTGACACATTAGTCACAGACAGATCAATTATTCAGTAAGGCCTAATGTAGGTTTGATAAACATGGCTTTGCATTTGGAAAATGGCACATACTATTGCTCAAAAATCAATAGGTTATTAGCAGAATCCGTTTTTTTATTTTGTTTTTTGTTTTTAATGACATTAAGTGACTTGATAAGAACTCAGCAAACATTGTCTATGGCAAAAACCGAGCATCAGAATGGGGAAGAAAGGTGATTTAAGTGACTGAACATGGCATGGTTGTTGGTTCCAGAGGGGCTGGTCTAAGTATTTCACAAACTGCTACTGGGATTTTCCTACACAACCATCTCCAGTGTTTAAAGAGAATGGTCCAAAAAAGAAAAAATATCCAGTGAGCGGCAGTTCTCTGGGTTAAAATCCCTTGTCAGACGTCAGCGGAGAATGGCCAAACTGCTTTGAGCTGATAGGAAAGCAACAGTAATTCAAATAACCACCTCATTACAACCAAGGTATGTAGAAGAGCATCTGAACATGGAACCTTGAAGCAGAGGGCTACAGCAGCAAAAGACCACACTGGGCACCACCCGTGTCAGCTAAGAACAGGAAACTGAGGCTACAATTCACATGAGTTCACCAAAATAGGGTCACAATTTGGCATGAACAACATGCATGCATGGATCCATCTTGCCTTGTATTGGTGGTTAAGTTTGGTGGTGATAGTGTAATGGTGTCCTATCATGTCAATATGGACCAAATCTTTGAGGAATGCTTCCAAGACCTTGTTAAATCTGTGCCACGAAGAATTAAGGCAGTTCTGATGGCAAAAGGGGATCCAACCTTGTCCTAGCAAGGCATACCTAGTAAAGTGTCTGGTGAGTATATAAAGGATGGAGAAGCTTCAAACATGTAATTAATGTGAAAGGGTATATCTGATCATGTGTTCCAAACCTTAACCAAGTAGTTTTGATTTGAGGGGACACAAAAAAGAAACATAAGATTATAATGAAGTAATGAGGGCCTGCTTATTAACTACCCATGTATTATGTATCAGTACTTGGGATGTTCAAAAATGCTAAATAATGTTAACATAATTAGAAATGATTAATTTGTTACTAGTTTGGGGCTGTTCACCAGCTGGTTCTCAGTTAATTAGGAACCACTCAAGAATATAAGGTGGTCAGCATGATCGATTCATAGATATTTATGAACATTTATCACTTTATTTTGTTTATTACTGTATTATGTCTATATAGTTGTTAATTCTTTTAAATTAACTAATCATTATGTAATCATTATATTAGGTACATTAATTGGATTAGGAGTTGCTTATTAACTAATTATTAACTACCAGTCACTCATTCACTCCATGTTTGCTCACTGGTAACTAATTCCAAATAGTGTATAAAATAAGTCATTTTTATTATTTTATTCAATCTTAATGCATGTATTTATCTAGCTGTGTGTTATTAATAGGTATAGTTCATAGCATACAATAGCAAATCACCCCCATATGTTTTTCCAGCTAGGTGTGCTATCTAGTGGGTATTATACTTTTAAGAGCACATCAAAGATCATTGTCTCTTATAACACCGCCAAGTTAATCACTGATTGTTGCCACTAGTGGATAGACTGCTGGGTGGGTTAATGAGGACCCAAATGCAGATTCACAGGCAGGCTGATATTAACAAAGAACAAACCTTTATTGCAGCCAAAGAAAAAGTCCAAAACATAAATCCAAATGCAGAGATAACAGAGTCCAAGAAAACAAGAAACTAAAACCAAAAAAACCTCAGGAAACAATGCAGGGAAACATACAGGCAGGAAACAGCATGACATGATAAAGGACTAAGGCAAATTGAGGCTTTAAATAGACTCATGAGGTAATCAGGGTAAGGGGAACACCAGGGTAATGAGACATGGCTGAAACTAACTAAGAAGATGAGACGGGAAGCAAAACTTGAAACGAGAAACAAGACACAAGAGACAGAAGCTACCAAAATAAAACAGGAAGTAACAAAATGAGGGAACACCTAACACAGAAACGGAGACTTACCAGATACGGGGAGCACAGGAGGGCAGGAACACAGAAACTCAGGGAATTAACTATAAACAATAGCTATAATTATGGATTACAAAAGGAGACACAACTAAAACTGAGAATGAAATCATGGAAGTCAAAACAGGAGAGATAAGGTAGAATACAAAACTCAAAATGTAAAGGACAAACTAAGCAGAAAATATACAATAATAAATAGAACCAAAATGTCAAACTCAAAACACAGGGATGAAGACCCAGGACCAACTCCTTTTTAACAGGAAGAAATCTCCAGCAGAACCGGGCTCAAGGTGGTGCAACTATCTGGTGTGACTGGTAGGGGAGGTGAGGGGAAAGACAAAAGTGAAAAGAGAATCATAGCGAGACCAGGGAAAAACACAAACTAAGAGAAAGAGCAGACAAAGTTAATGACATGCAGTCGGGGCATAATAACACATGGGGAGTGAAGAGACGATTGGAGAGGAACTAATTTCTAATGTTTATGTAATTTAAGTGGATGGAGTACAATTCTGTGGCACAGACACAACAGCAGAGTTGCTTATGTTTAGCTCTGCTTACATAAGCAGGCTGGAGAGAGATAGAGACACTGATGAGTTTATTTTCCAGTCCTAACATGAAAAGTACATGTGGACCAGCTGGAGAGCTCCAACTTATAGTTGACTTTCTTCATATACAGCGATAAAAGATTTTGCCTACATTAATTAGTGAATATAGGTGGATGGTAAAACAGTATTAATTCATAACTTTATAGTTTTTTTGATTCTGTTTCTATGGCTGGCACTTTCTGCTGCTCCCTTAATTCACAAGGAGTTGCCACAGCGATTTGGCACAGTGTTTAATGTTGGATGCCCTTCATGACACAACCCTCCTATTTATCTGGGCTTGGGACCAACACAAAGACTACACTAGCTTGTTACCCCGTCAAGCTGGGTTTTCCTGTCTCCTCCTGGTCTCAAACTGGGGATCTTTGGCATGTAAGGTGAATGTGTTAACCACTACACCATGGTTTCTGTATGTGTAAAAATTGATAATGGGAGCAGTAGGCTAATTAGATACATTAGCTAATATGTCTTGTGTAGCTGTTTTCTAAAAACAAAAATCCTCATTCTTGGGCCTGGCATTGGGTCAGCTTAGGCCTTGTAATACATTGGTGGAAGTCTATGGGTTGAATTAATGTGAATTATACTATGACATCTCGAATGAAAGTATTTCTCAGCAGAAAATTACTCAAGACTCTGCATTCGTATTTACACATCACTTTACATTTGCAGTGAACAGACGGTGAACAATAGTAGGAGCTGTTGTCAGCTGAGATGGCTCGCAGTGATAGAGTCAGGGTTATCACTCAGCTGATGACCAAATTAAAGCCACGCTGAGGCTTCACACAGAGCTTGAAGTGGTAATTCTCCTCTAGATCTAATTTGCCCTTGGCCGTTTATTTCTGGAGATTAGGTTATTCTTTAAATGACTGACAGTCACTCACAAGCAGATATGTTACTGTTCGTGTGTATGCGTGCGTGTGTGTTTCCATTATTGAAAATGGGGTAAGTTATCTTCATCCTTCACCACAAATTACCTTCACTGTCACTCTGTGGACGTCATTTCTGTTATTGATTCGAAGAACCCATTACAATCATGCACAAACACATTCACTATAATGACATGTAAGCCTTTGAATTTGACCTTTGTGCCACCTCAGAGGACCCCATTTTTACCACCTGCTGGTTTTTTATCCAAACAGTAGAACAG
Organism: Ptychochromis oligacanthus; assembly: GCA_015103295.1. Taxonomy (NCBI): domain Eukaryota; kingdom Metazoa; phylum Chordata; class Actinopteri; order Cichliformes; family Cichlidae; genus Ptychochromis; species Ptychochromis oligacanthus. The sequence continues at coordinate 8,629 of VVAS01115294.1, forward strand.
ATAATCATTTTAAATTTTGACTTGGATGCAAAGATTGACACCACACAAATGTGTGACGAATGAAAAGAAAAACCTGAACCCCTGACCCCTACAGTGAGGAGATCTGGTGGTTCTGTTATGCTGTGGGTGGCATTTTGCTGCCATGGTTTGGGTCCAGTTGTCCCCTTATAGAGTGAAGTGTAACTGTAAATTCCCTCCCAGGGTGACACTGCATGAGGTTCAGTGAAGGGTTTGATGGGGGTGAAAATGATGTGAATCACACACTTCAGACCTCAACAAAAACCTATGGGAATTTTGTAGCGACATGATGGACAGCAATCTCCAGCACCAATATTTTACAATCAATATTGAGTGATTTCTTTGGTAGCACATAGGCACTTTACTAAGATACTTAATTTTTGTTTTTCCTTCAGTTTGTTAATCTGGGTGCTTTGTAGCCTTTAACTTTTTATTACATGACAGAGGTGCACAATAAATGGTGTCTATCTTCCTAAAATCTGTGTTCTGTCCAATTGTGTCCGTGTGATAATAGAGAAAGTAAGTGTCCAGAGATACCCAGACAACACTCTAGCCTAAACCAAAGTCCAAAAAGGTTACAGGCCTAATTTCCAACTGGGCTGGACCCATTATCCATCCATCCATCCATTTTCTTCCGCTTATCCAACTCAGGGTTGCGGGGGGGCTGGAGCCTATTCCAGCTGCCATAGGGCAAGAGGTGGGGTACACAGGTCGCCAGTCTGTTGCAGGGCTGACCCATTATACCAAAAAAAAAAATAAAATAAAATAAAAATCAAAGAAACTTGTGCTGCCATACTGTGCTGATGAGGTTATTTGCAATCACAGCCTGCGGAGTAGTAATGGGGGAAGGGTTGGGGACATACTGTGTCTCAAATTGTTTACTTACATACTCACGCTTATTATTTTAAGTGCATAAGTGAGTTCACACTTTCAAGTATGGCCACATGAAGTGCTCTCCAGGTGAATGGCTGCTCGCTTTCAGTGGTTGCCCTCTTGGTTACGTAGTGGAAAAAGAGGGACCACCAAACATTTTCAGCCAGTTTGAGGACACATTAGCACAGCGAAGGACAGCAAAGATAATGCTAATGTTAGCTACAGATGTTATCTAGTCTTCACTTTAGAATAATTTGGTATGATATTTGGTCAGAGGCACGAACAAAGAGTATAAAAGGTAGGCGTAGCCACCATGATGTCACCCCTTGGTTTTGGATTCTAAAGTTTGAAACCTCAGCGTTAGTGTTTTGGCCGCCACCTTGTTGGTTTATTGGAGCTTGAAGTTACCTTATAGTGGTAAAAGGGTGGAGTGCTAATTTATGAGCTAACACTAGCTAGCTTGGTTAGCAAGCTGCATTCATAAACTGCAAAGACACACATATTGGTTAAATAGTGCCAAATAAAGGACTAATAAATCACTAGAATTTCACTCACCAAAATTGAAGCACAAACGTGTTGGACTGTCTGTACCACACAGAACGCCATAACATTAGTGAGATAATCTAGTAAAAAATGCTCCAAAATGCAACAGCACGCACAGTGAAGCAGTCCCAGTAACTCAAAGTTTTGGATGAGGTTTAGAAAACGCTGATTGGCTCTGGCTTCATTTTTCAGCTCTGGAGGTTGCTCCTTGGACACAAGTGCTGTTCACAAATTGCAGTAGCTAGTCTGACAGTTGCAGTCAAATAATTCAAATGTCATTTATAGTAAATGCAAAACTTGCTGTGTTTGATTTGCGACACCACTTCCCTGTCGAAATTGACATGTTAGACAAGTTATGTTCAGAGTGTACTACATCAAAGTGTACTGAAGTATTGGAACTGAGATACACCAGTGTAGCACATGTAAAATGACTGGTCATTCTTAGCACCATTAGACTGCTGAATCTGGTCTCTCTTTTTTGAAATTAATATGTGCACTTTGGGATTAGATTTTCCATTGTTCCAGAATTTGAAGACCTATACCAGGGTCACAGCAGTTTACATCAGCAAATGCTTGCATTAGATAACCTGCAATTCAGCGTTTTTCCTTCATTAAAAACCTACATGATTGATGGAAAATCTTGCTGACAGCAGTTACTTCACCAGTGCACAAATTTTCTTTTTTTGCTGCAGTCATTTGGTAGTGAATATAGAGTCACTGTAAAATATTTCACTGTAAGTTTGCATTAAATTATTGGCTAGTTGTAGTAATTTTCAAATTAAGCAATGTAGTATTTTCACAGTGAATTAACTGATGTTTGCTGTACTAAACATTTTTTTCTAAGTGGAAAGTGGCTGCTTGGGACAGAACTAAAAGAAGTTGATTCAATTCGTGTCAATTCACGTCAGTTCGCGTCCATTCGTGATAAAGGTTGGATTTAAACTAATGTGTTGAATGTATTCACTGTGCAATTCTGGATACAGGCTTTTGTAATAACAATTAAAGCTTGTTAAGTGAAAATGCAGCAGTTTATTGTGAAATATTAAAATGAAATCCTTTGGGGGGGGCATTTTATATCGTGGTATTTATTCAGACCCTCAGTAGTGGCCATAACTAGGTTACAGTGGTTAACTGAGAGAGGTGTGTGTGTGTGTGTGTGTGTGTGTGTGTGTGTGAGAGAGAGAGAGAGAGAGAGAGAGAGAGAGAGAGAGAGAGAGAGAGTGTGAGTCTCGGTGTTGGATTTCCCTCTCGGCTCTTTCGGCTCTTGGCTCAGTTGCGTCCTCGGATCCGCTGGAGCCGCCGGAGCGCACAGATGATACTGTGTACGAGCCGGCGGTTGGATGACAGGATAACACACTCCGCCAGGTGTTACCCGGTGGCTTCCAGAGACATTATAACGGGATTATAAGTAACTCACTTCTGCATCCGTTGCGTCTGCACTTCTCCATCCGACGGGTCCGGTGCAAGCCGGCGGAGTGAGTCTTTTAACGTGCGTCTTTGCGATGCCTCTGCTGCCGCGTCCACATCGGCTGTTGTGACACTTGCTGCGCATATCTGGCTTACAAATATGATGAAATGGCAGCCCCGGAAGAAGGTGAGTAAACTGTGGATTTTCACTTGACTCTGCTCCAAAGTTGTAGCGGAATGTAGCGGATGACTGACTGGCACTGACTTTGGGATCAACAGGGCTATTTAAACACTCAGAAAGAAAGAGCAGTCACGGACGCTTTATTAAGGATAATCCGTTAATAGCCTGCATTTCTGAAAGACACTGCAGCAACGTGTCTGTGTAGGATTATTGGAGGATTATACATGAGATGAAAAATTCCACAAAGCTGAATGAAGTCCCTGTATGCTTACCATTCAAAAGCAGAAACACTACAATTCCCTTTAGTGAAGCCATTCAAAATAGGCTCATAGAGGGCAGGTGCAGAGGGACAGTAGGCATATATAATTTACTTCTACTAAGATAGAAAGAAAAACTACCATAGAGTTAGTATAGTTTGGCTCAGACATCATGCACAAATAAATATACATGCACTTTGTTTTTCATTTTGCATTCAT
>VVAS01115299.1:0-11587 GCA_015103295.1 Ptychochromis oligacanthus
ACTTTGGCCCAGTCATTTATTTACAAAAGTGAGTGAAGAGGACAGAGGGGAAAACAAAGACTCCTCACCAGGATGTCCAGGCAAGCAGACTTAAGCAAAGTGATTTGGTCAGCGATGGTGAGGGTGGTGAAACCTGGCAGCCGCTTGGCAAATTCTACTATCTTGATGATGCATTTGGTGGAGAGCTCACTAAACTTGTCCCACAGCCCTAGATCAAGCTGGACCCGATGGTCTGAGCTGGAGTTCTGAACAAACAAAACACCCACAGTTTAGCATGTTGTACAAGAGGAGGTGTGTAACCATGTTTGCATCAAAGGCAAGTGTCACCGAGCCTCGCAACACATTTACATTTTACATCAATCAAGGGCGGGGGAATCTATTTACATGTTGCATCAATCATTCAGAGGCCACACGGATGGCTTAATGGGGAACTGAATTAGTTAAGCCACCACTATGTTGAGAAAGTTATGGTGAATTTAAGTCAGCATGCAACTTGGGAGCGTTCAATGATGGCAAAGTTGAGAGAAAGTTTCCAAACGCAGCAGTGAAAGATATGAGCTCATGTGTATGACTTACGGTGGTGTATTTGCCCAGTTGGCAAAGGGACGGGAAGGTTTCTTGGTGAGCTTTGCTGACTTTATTGACTAGCTCCTCTAGCTCTCCACTTAGCTCATAGCTCTCTGGAAGCACAACCTCCTCCTTCACATCCTTCTTCTTCTTGTTTCTGTCATTGCGCACCGCTACGTAAAGGAGAAAAAAATAAACACAGTAGTTCGGAGACAGATTCATCACTACTTTGTACAAAATTATTTCCACATACAATTTTAAAGCTCATACAGACAGTTAATTTAATCTATCTGTAATGACATTTGAAAACAAACTCAGCACTCCTGTTGAGTGTCTTTCGCTGCTGCCAAGGAGATGTTACATGCTAGTGGAAACCAGAACTTTTCTGCTCTTAACAGCATTAACATATTTCCTTGAGCTCGGCACAGACACTGGCTATCTCATTCTTATCACCCACTGGCTTCCTTGTCCATCTCTCTATCCACTTGACCGGTGCACATAAGCCAGTCCGCTCTCTCCCTCGCTGCCTCTTCTCCCACCACCTCCTCCTCCCATACTTTCCTTCCTCTCAGGATATCCAGTAATAGCAGAGGCACAATGTGATCCCGGTCTTAACACACATCCCACACAAACATTACACCCACATACATGTCCCCTGGGCTTCATGAAGGGCAAGAAACTGCCACTTACACGCAGCTGGCCACACAAAAGTATGGGATAAAAAGCCCTCCAAACTGGTGTTTCTGATTGTGCAAACAGCGTGAATCCTGTTCTCATTATGTTCGTCAAAACTCCGAATCTTGTTTTCTCCCGTGTTGTCTTTATGAATGAAAGCAGTGTCTGTGCTGGCCACAGGGGCGAGGTTTTGTGGTGAAACAGGAAGTCAGATTCATTTTGTAAAGAGATTAGTCATATGATTGGTACAGTGCCCAGCCTCGCCCTGATCACTACCCCTGGTAGGCTCATCATCTGCTTCTGTCTTTTGCTGCCTAGTTTCCCAGAGTCTCTAACTGAAAATTAACAGATCAATAAGAGAACCTAGAGGCTGCTGTCTTATATGTGTATGTGTATGTGTAAGTGAGTGAATGACCCTGTTTTCGACATGGGTCTCTCTATCTTTTCAACCCTAGGGGCCTCACCTTCCTTGGACATGCCGACCTCGAAGCACTTCTGCAGCCTGCAGTACTGGCACCGGTTACGTGTGACCTTGTTAATCTGACAGTTTTTGTCTCGGTGGCAGGTGTACACCATGTTCTTCTGGATACTGCGACGGAAGAAACCCTGGAGCATCAGGAAGGCAGAAACAAAAGGGGAGAGGGCAAGGGAGAATGTGCAATACAGTTATCATAAAAGGCTGTGACATTTGACTATTTCCCTTTCAACCCATCCTTGATTCATCCCTCTTGTATCATTTGAATCCAAAACAGAGAATCAAATTTTCCATTTCAGAAAACTCAGTGCACAAAAGGCTGGTTCTTCTCACCTTGCAGCCTTCACATGAGCTGACCCCGTAGTGGTACCCTGAGGACTTGTCCTGGCACACAAAGCAGGGCTTGTAGACACGAGGTGGGGGAGGTGGAGATGGAGAACTGGGTACCATCTCCTCTGAGCTGTTGCTCTGGGTCTCCACCGCTGTGAATAAGGCAAAAAAAAAAAAAGACAGCAGAGCACATGAGCAGATATTTCTTTTTTTATTAGTCATTATCCTACAACTAATACTCAGTCTGCAAAGGCCACATGTGCACTTGACAATACATGTAACAGATGTGGATAGATAACTACATTTAGAAATGACATGACAGCTGACAGCAGTTCCAGCAAGAGATACTGAGTCTAACAGTTATGCTCACTCAGTAAACATTTTGCCTGGAAGTGAATTGAGATGCATTTTTTCTTATTTAACTCATCTCTACATGAGACAAAATTGAGAAGTCCCACAAGAGAAATAATGTATAAACTATACAGCAAGAGTTTCTATTTCCTGGCACCAATTATCACCCTAAGGGGCAGAGTTCAGGGGCCCATTTGGGGATATGATTGGTTTATGTGAACACAATAAATAACAGAAGAATGGCTGTCTGACAGCAGTGACAAAACTTTTTTTTACAGCACTAAGTTGTAACTGACAGTGTCTGACAGGTTCTTTGATAAGGACAGGTAACAGAGCAAGATAGTGAGTCAAGAAAAGTCAAGAGTCAAAGCTGGCTCTTCCTCATTCCACACACTGACAACTGCTCATGCAAACATCTTGCACGCACAGAGTACGCACAGGACAAACACACAGGCATGCAAAGCTGGTGTAGGGCTTTGCTTCTACGTTTCAAACTGGAACACAGCTGTGACATCACTGCTTACTCGAGTCACATACTTGATATGGTATATTACACTTCATTATATTCCAAAGTGGAGCCCATATAGGCTCTTTTGGAAGTTCAAGTGTGCAGAGTATGGATCCCATACTTCCCCTGAGAAACATAAGCTGCTGGACAGATACAGGGCCAAACCCTCGACACATATGGTAGCCTGCACAAAGTCACAGACACACGTCCGTGACTTTGTGCATTCCTCCCCAAACCCACACACACAAACACTTTCACCCTTGGTCACCCTCTAACTTGAACCCCCTACTCTGCATCCCACCACCCCCTGACACACAAACCCTATTTTTCTCTTGTTTCCTGGCCCTAAATTCCTCAGTGCAGCCCTGCCAGGTTTTAACAGAGGACTAGGCTCGTAAGGCGGCCTATAAAGGCGGTCCCATGGCTGGACTGGAGGCCCCAGCCCGACTGGCCTACACTTTATTGGGACTCAGTCACCTTGGGCAGCTATTCACACCACCAGCTGTAGCTTCCAGGCTGTAAAAAAAAGGCAATCATAAAATAAAAAACAGGGAGGCTCTAAAATTCTAACTTTTACTGCCCCCACCTCCCCTCAGCACCTTCAATGGAAAACACAGAGGGCTTGCCTAAACTTAACCTACAACCCCCTCTGCTCCCCTCTCTCACACCCAAAGAAGAAGCAAAAACCACCAGTCTGGCTTTTTACTAGAGAGGGGAGACTTCAAAAAGAAGAAAAAAAGAAGGGTGTAAAAAGAGGAATTTGATATAAAACAGAGAAAGGGGAAGAAGGGGAAAGGGAGGGGGAGGACAAAGTTGCTCCTGAGGGCAAGTCTTGTTCAAGACCAAGTTGACGATTACTACTACTTCTGTTGCAGCTGCTCTGACTGGCTTGCAACTACCTCATTAATGATAGTAACAGAAATATGTCAGACATTTTTTATTTGTTGCCTGCTGCTTAAACATCTGTTTTTCATATGTATTTTTATATTTGACTCTTCAGAAATCCACATTCAAAGTCCTCCTTTAAAAACCTTACTTTGCTGGAGGCCAAGATGTTTTCCATTAGTTTTTAGACCAATCCCAAAGCCAAATGTGCAAATCAATCTAAAATCTGAAGTTTACACCCCCTGAATGTTTCTACAGCAAGTCTCATATCTCCTTGGCCAGAATGTAACAAAATGGCAGGGTCAGCGGGAGAACAGAAACCCTCTGAACGTGCCATGAACCACTGTTTATGCAATAATAACAGCAGCAAATGAGGCTCCAGACTGAGCGCTGACAACCCCTTAGAAAAGGACAAACCATATGGGGTGTCAAGTAACGAACGCTGACTGACACCGTCTAAATGGATAAAGAAAGCAGGCCAAAGAGAGAAAGTCCATCTTGGAGAAAACCCGGACAGACTTCTGAACCCGCCTCCCAGACTTCGCCTCATTCAGCCTACTCCAACCAAATCCCTTGCACCACTTACCCCAGGGCGCCACAGTCAGAGGGCCCATTCAGACAGCTACCCTGAGCCCCTTTTCTCAGTCTCTTCAACTCAGCTCATCACTGTTTAGAAAACAAAGCCCAGTGAAATGAGAGGCCCTCCTTATCAGCGCTTTGAGGCCTGGGGCACCATTTGCATGACAATCCACTGGCCAAGGCCTGTAAACTGATGACGGACAGATGAGATGAGGAGTGGGATTGGGAGCGGGGTGGGGAGGTGGGCTCTTGTCGGGGGAGGAGAAGAGGAAAAAGAAAGGCAAGAAGAAGGTATAGTTAAGTTATCAATAGCCACTTTTAACTTCTTGCTATGTATCAGTTTTTTCCCCAATCCCTTGTTGCAATGCTCTCAGCGCACAAGTGGTCCAGCTGCCACTGAGCAGATCTAATCCTCTGGTCACACATACACACATATACATACTATTCAGTGGCTATGAACTACAGCCGCATACAACAATCTCCCCCCACCAACATTACACTAAAATACTTCAGCCTGAATTGGATGAGCAGTATAACATTCTCCACAACCTCATTAGATGTGAAACGTAACTGCACGAGACAGAAATAGCTGTTTAGCTGAAGGTGAATTCAACTAGGTCAATTACAATGAATTCTAGGTCAAGTTAACCGGGCCAGTCAATATCCCTTTAGGATCAACAGATACAATAGAAGAGAAAAGGAAAGAATAGGAAGAAATAATATAGAAAAACACAGGACTTTCTGGCAACACTGAGGCTGCCTGCTGTTCACTCAACTGGAAAGAGGAGTGTTTCTAATGTATGTGAGCAAACGGGTGACTATGCAGCTCCTGTTTTGTGTTGCAACACACTCCTTTTAACTGAGAAGCATATGACATTCTGGCACTGTAACAAGTATTCTTTCACAATAGGCTTGCAGATTTTGTCTACGTGACTTGTTGGTGTGATTGAATCTTCAGTGGGACACTGTTCCAGAAGTCTAGCCTTGACATGTGAGAGCAAATGCATAGGCGTTTTTCTGTCCGGGGACAGTGTGCATACAGCGCAGTACATAAGCAAGTAGCACAGAGATATCTTTGGGTGTTAATTTTTCTGTTTGTTGTTTTCATGTGCTCTGTCTCTATAGTGTATATTTCACTTGCAAATGCCGGACTGCTTGTAACAGTGTACCACTGAGCTGTAGTGTTCCCCATTAAAATCCCCCCACCCACCCCCCAATGTGTGCGTCTCATTGTGTTGATGTTTTCTCTGTTAGTGTTAAAATGCAAGCATGGGCATGTGCAGCCTTTATCTACACCTCTACTTTAACTAAAGAGCCTGCAAAGTTGTAGTTCTTGTTGAAAACACAGTAAAATGCAGTAAAAACCGAGAGACTCTGAGGCAGAGTGGGAGAGACGGGCACACAGTAGGGTTCAATGTGAAAAGAGGGTTGGGTACTGGGCAGAGAATAGTGGCAGAAGGACAGCAGATTGAGAGAGGATGGTGAACAGTGGGCTGGGAGAATTGCTGGCACGCTAGGTGGGGCCTTCCAGGGTGCCCTTGGCCCTCTACACCATGGTAGAGGCTATAGCACCATAGGGTACGACTGACTGGCCATCAGCACACAAATAGGTTTCTGTGAAGAAGTGGGCTTCATGAAAGAGGAAAAGAAAGTAGTACCACACCCTTGTCAGTGGTGGCAGCACATATTACTCTCCTTCTCTGTGTTGTTTTGCCCACGTCTTCCTGCTATCACTCTTGAGGCTTCTGCTACAAGGTCCCACACAACAGACTTGTTTCCTTCCTCTTTTCAGTACCAGCGTTTCCGGAGGATCTTCGTCACTGCTTTTGTAGCCACTTCTCAGTATCCCTCACTGTTACACCTCCATACGTGTGCTCTCATTTCCCACTGCTACTCTGTTCATCCTACAAGCTTTCGAGTGAGAGCTCTATATCAAGTCTCAACTGTGCGAGTTACACAAGCACTCAAAATGGTACCTGCCTATAACTGAGAAAGAAATAAAGAAGTACAAAAAAACTGTGAGAAAAATGGGAGGAATTCCTGAGTGTGTTGACAAGGGGGGGGGGGATACTTTCATTAAAAGTGATGAGCAGTAGCAACGCCTTTCAACAGCTGTCAGAAAGCTCATTACCTGGTCTCCCACAGACTGACACACATTCACTAACGCGCCTGTAAAGAGGCACCACAATGCTGTCTTTTGAAACTAGGTTTATAAGAAAACAGGCTGACCGATCAGGAGATGGCTCTGGTTTGAGAGGTGAAAACACACAAAGCTGGGTAGCTATTAAGAAACACACAGTCCTTCAGGAATTTAGACACTTCTGTGGGAACCAGAAGAAAGTGGAACACATATGTGAGCATTCATGATGCACACATATGATCTGACGCCAGACCAATATGTTGAGTAAAAACATTTTGCTATTTGCTCATGGCAACTGTGAGTACTAATGACAAAACTGGGGACTTTTGGAGAATGACACAATGTGACATGGCACGCAAGCTCCTGCCAACACACATTTTTATCTGGAAAAAAAAGGGTACAAGGAAAGCAGGAAAGGCAGCAGGTGGGACAAGAATGTATCCTCAGGGCACGTTTTAAAAAGTGGAATTACCCTTGGAGTCTGGTGGTGCCCTAAAAACACCCGGTCTTCTTTACAGCACCTCATAAAGGGCCTTTTGATATTTTCTTGATGGAGCTGGCCAAGCAAACATTTGGCAGCAGGCACCCCCCCTTTTCCTGCACCACACAACCCTGTCAACAAACACACAAGTTGGCTTCAAACAGACAAATTTGTCTACTGAGCCGCCTGTCCCCAGTGAACCCAGCAAATAAAGTTTCCTTCAAATGTCCTTGTGCAAAACCGGTGCAAGAAGGTATTAAACAGACAGGGAACCTTAAAGGAAATATAATGTCAATAAAAAAATTTCAGTCAGTGGCCTTTTATGACTGATGCAGGAAAAAGCAGACAGTCAAGTGCAGATCTGCGGAAAAAATGCACCCCTTCATCCCTGCTGTGAGCTCCAGCTGACTCTTCATCTGCCCACCAGAAGACAGAGAGAGCACAGCTCACCTCCAGTGACTGGAGAGTGAACCCAAATCTGGCAATCCGGCACAGGGCTGGGCCATTGATCATGTCAAGAAGACAGGACAACTCACCGGCAGGCAACAGAGCAGACAGAGAGCGGAAACAGGCACACAGGCGAGGTGAGGAGAGAGGAGAGGAGAAAACAGTCATCGAGGGAAACCCTGAGTCTTTGATCCTGGGGTTGTTTCTCGTCCTCCCAGACTTCCTCTCACCATCTGTAGCCCTGGCTCTCACCTGTCTGTCTTTGGCAAGGCCACCAGCACTCGTTCAATTGCTATTGCTTCCTCCCCACAACAATAGAAACCTACAAAAGTAGAAGTAGCCCAGCCGTGGCTGCAGCCTTGCTCTGTCAGAGGAAGTGAGGGGAAAGGAGGATAACGTAAACAAAAACAGTAGTATTCACTCCAGCACACTGGGGAAGCACCGCACACCAAAGCATGCAAACGCAAACCTCCTATTGGAAGGAACAAGCACACCCACAAGTAGCTGTACACAGTTCATTTCCACTCAATATGTAAATGTCCATGGCAAAGGGTTTGCACACACTACACAAAGCAGTTTCTCTTGCCGTTTTACTTGGCCTTACATAGGATGCAGCTCACTGACTGTTTAATAAAATCATGTAGCCAGCTCTCTAACTGACTTCTGTTATGATTTTACTGTGTTCAGATATGTATTTACAGCTACATTTTCCTCCTTGTAGTCACTTCAAAAAGGGTTTCAAAAGAAGAACTCAGAGAGACAAAGAATAAGATCAAAAGTGGCATAGAAGTGACAAAATGACTGTGGCTTCCTGAATGAGTGAGCAATCCATGTGTAAGTAGTGATTTTTGGAACACAGCAGTCCTGTTAAACTGGCACAAAACCACAGAGTCCAATCAGACGTAAAAGCCACTCTGAGAAACTTCTGCTTTGAGTGGCTCAGTGGAGCACTGATGCATATCAGAGTTTTTCACTTTTGCTTGGCAATCAACCGCCAACAGGTTGCCCAATTTTGTCTGGGTGGAGGCACTCAGATCACTGACGTGACACTCACACTGGAGCCATACAGTGATTCATTTCCTTCTGCGACTGTCTCTAGAAGTGTCACAAAATTAAGTTCCACATGAGACTAATATATGGAGTATTAACATCACATTTTGACATTTTGACAATTACCATTCGGTGAACACATCACTGAGAAAGTAAGCAATGCCCATTCAGTCAATTCCCTTAACACCAGTTAACCTGAGTTAACTGCTGATTAAACATTCCTGAACAAGGCATAAGTCATCCCAAATGGCCCCTAACTCATTTGTTGGACTGTTTCCTGTCTATCAGGCTGTCTGTCTGTTTGGTTTCCTCTCTAGTGTTTCATGGCAAATGTGAGATGTTCTTACAGTGAGGCAAAAGCTGAGAAATCCAGGCCTAGTGACAGGCTACTGCCAGCACCCATTCACTCACAGGTAAAGCTACAGTGGACATGGAAATATTATCTGCTAGCGCATAGCCACTGAAGAGCATGTGCTCCTTTTTTGTGTCCATGCATGCCTGCTTATGAGTGTGCCTCATGTGTCTAGGTGAGAATGCACTTCTTGTGTCTGATTCAAAGCAAAACATTGACTCTAGGGGCCCAGAGAAACAGTAAGTGTGTTAACATTACTTTAGTAACCTGGTACTAGTTCTATTTCTGCAGTAACCTGATTTTGATTGAATAATATGAGTATTTAGGTACTTACATTTATGCACGAGAATCCTAATTTCATAGACACTAGTTTACACTTAAGTGGAGCTATATCAGGGATCTTACATGTGTGCATGGCAAAGAGGGAACAGTGAAACAGGAAATGCAGCTGCATGAAGGCAACACAGGGAGATGAAAGAAAATACCACTGCTGAAACTATTCTTTTATCCAAAATATAAAAATCCAAAATCTGGCTAAAAGCAAAGCTAAAACAAATAATTCACAGCAGCTGCACGGCAGATTATTTGTAAAAGTCGGACACATGCACGCAGCAAGAGGAAATACTGTGTGGCATGAGAGCATTGGTTAAAAACATGGCAGGCTGGAGAGAAATCTGATTACTGACCAGCTGTATATAAAGTACTCATGATGTGAATGCATTCTCCTGTTTCCTGGCTTAACCCGATTTCTTCCAATAACCTGGTTTCATGTGCACTTGTAAACACACACATACACACATACACACACACACACATACACACATACACACACACACATGCTCGAATAAACATCTGTTAAGCTCTCCACTGGCATTCATCTTGTTCCTGTAAAAAGTCCCAAACTGTCAGCTAGGCTCACAATTACAGGCATGTCAGCTTACACACACACACACACACACACACCTGTTCCTCCTCAGAAACCACACAAGCAAAATACACACACAAAGAAACACATACTGAAATGGGCATGTGCACGCAAACAAATGCAAGCTAATGCAAGTATATACAAATGAACTCATGCACCATTGCCAGAAAGATGGTCATGTCAGTTGCACATACGCACATTGACAGAATTTGACTAATGTCCAAGGGAAAACAACACCAATGGGCCTCCCTCCCTCCCCTCAGTCCTCCCCTCCTTCCACCCGCTCTAGGCCAACTCCTCATCCATCTCTCTCCGCCCCTGAGCCCAGATAATAGCTGTACTACACCAGCCGCTCACCACTCCCTGCCAAACACTGTCGGCTGGGTAAACACAACCCATTCACACATACACAGGAGGAGGACAGTCGGGCTCGTCTGGGTTTCTAGTCCCGACTTGGCTATCCGAGGTCTCCATTTCTCCTAACACGGAGCCCCTCACAACACTTGAGCCAAGCAGTCAGTCAATAACACGGTGGTAACAGAACTGCTCTCTCTACAGCCAGCTCACACACAGTTCTGAGCTGACACACACATGCTCCTATGCCATAAACAAACATGTACATGCAATGGTACATCACACACTCACCAGTGAAATAAACTCTTTCAGGTGCATGCATTAATACAGTACACACACACATAGTTTGCCAATTGCCCACGCCTTTGTGCAACGGAAAATGTGCCTGGCAGGCAAAGAGCTGTTCTCAGTAAACAGCTACAATAGCAGCAGCCAGACATCGGTGTTAGGGTGGGCAGGCACAATACCTCTGGGACCAGCAAACTATTGTGAAAGAACTCACAAAAGTCCAGATTTTATACTCAGCTAGACTTCATGCACAGAGGCAAACTGTTGGCCCAGTTGCCTCATAACAGCCATGTTTATCATGTTATGCTCCACAAATTGTCAGCTGATCAGGAGTCCTCGTAGCATTTCAGAGTACTCTCTCTTGTGAAATACTGTTTTAAAAAAATAGACAGGAAAACAAAAACAGCCATTTCAAGGAGACACATTGAGCCTACATGTGGTGGTTTTTATTTACAGTGGTGTGACTCACGCTGCTGAGGGGACTATAAACTGCTATTGGAGCAGAGCTGGATTCCAGCACAGGCCTGAGGAATCCAGTTTGGCACATTGTCTGTCTCTGGATTTGACACAGCAGTCTGGGTGCCCAACACCAGCCAAACAGACACGTAAACTGTACATACATTGACACATAAGGAATTCACATACAGACCCCACACACGCAAGCACAGGCTAGCACTCTTATTTATGCATAATCAAAACCACGCACAACAGGGGGCTTGTGGAAAAAACTTGAAGCAACTGCTAGGATTGAATCTGTTTATTTATAGACAGCACTGCCTATTAATGGGCACAGCTATTACTGCAGGGCTGAGAGAGATCTGTGAACAAGGAGGTGTGATACTGCAACACAAGTAGGTCTAACACCAGAAATGGCTCCATGTTATAAAAATGATTTCCATGCTGTAATATAACATTATACAATAACTATAACTATTGTATGGCAAGATTGAACCACTGGGTCTATTGTTACGCTATACTGCCATCGCTCGTCTGTCTTCACACGCATATGAACTTGAGTGACATCTCATTCTTAATCCATAGGGTTTAATATGATGTCTGCCCACCTTTTGCAGCTATAACAGCTTCAACTCTTCTGGGAAGGCTTTACACAAGGTTTAGGAGTATGTTTATAGGAATTTTTGACCATTCTTCCAGAAGCGCATTTGTGAGGTCAGACACT
>VVAS01115300.1:0-15681 GCA_015103295.1 Ptychochromis oligacanthus
TATCTAACAAAGTGGCTGTATGCTTCTATTATACTTTTTAATATATGAAACAGGCAGCACAACATTTGACATGGATTAGACCCGCCCCCAGCATTTGAGAAAGAGCTTCAGCTGATGTATGGAAACACCATTTGGACAAACGACATGCAGCACACTGTGATACTATTATCAGTGATAACAATAGTGACAATTTGTTATGGTTATTACATTTGTTAATGATTATTTCAAACAACAGTGCATGGCTGTTACCACAAAAAATATTGGTGTTGTGAGGAAATCATTCTAATTTATACTGGTGGGATGTACCTCCAGTATATATTATAAAATGGAAAGATTTCACTTATAGCAAGTAACAACCTGGAGCATTTACATGGCAAAAAACAAACAAACAAAACTTTCATGCTTTTACATTTTACCTTTTAATTTACTGCATTTCTGCCGACATCATACCAACTTCATCAAAGGAGAACTGTGGCGGGTGTTCTGACAAAGCTGCTTGGTAAACACACGTTACTCATGGAGCTAATTTGATTCAGATGAGGAGATTTATGTGCAGAGCCAGGGAGACTTGGGAGGTTGTTTTTTTGAAGGGTGCAATCGTCAATTATTTTGGAACAGATGGGTCTCAAAGTGCAATTGAATTTGGTTATTGCCTCAATGGAATACGTAATGAAAGAGCCCTGATTTGAAGGGAAAGTTATGAGAAGGCTATTTCAATTGCTCTTGAAAACCTAAACTGCCCCACACAACAGACTCAGACACTCAGATGATTTTTCTATTTCTTATTTTCTTTCTTCTTTCTTCCCCTTTAATGACAGCGAGCGTGAATCATGATGAGCACAGCTGTTTATTTGCTTTTTTCTGAAATCTGCCCCAGCTGCATTCTTTAAAGCGTCATGCTTTTGTCATTGTTAATTGATTACCACTTTTCATGAAATACAACTTTGTTTTTTTTTCCATTCTATTACTGACACGCTTGTTCAAATAATTAGTCTTAACAGCTTAGCTTTGTTGAAATCATTTGACAGATACAGAGTGAAGAAACTGTCTGCGACGCCAGCATCGAACAGATTATTACAGACCCTTTAAGATGTTTTGTCCCGAAAAAAACAAAAAAAACAAAAATGCTCAAATCCTGACAAACTGACAGGCATGATTGCTCCACTAACAGCTTTCCTTTACTTATTTTGTGAATGACAGATACATTTTTAGCTGTTTTTCTCTCAGGTTCAAGAGTTCACAGTGATTAAGGTTTCAAAGAACTTACTTGATCTGTCTGTTTTAAGAGCTATATTAAAACTTAAATCCTTCATTTTTAGAGAACTAAATGCAATTTTAAAGACTTCATTTTATTTTGGCCAACCAACTGAAATAAGCTATTGGGTACTATAAATGGTACAAAATTTGCCGGAGTTCTGGGGTCCATTCCTCATCTGTGTTGAAAGCTAGAGGCTCAAGGTTACATTAGCAGTTAATATCATAACACCTCTGATTATCTGATTAAACAGTAGGTGACTGAGTTGTATTGTGGGCACCAGATTTTCACAAGGAAAGGAATGCATGAAATAAAAGAAGACACATCTTGTGCTAATGCATTTTATCATTCTCTGGGTCCAACAAATCAGTGGGTAACTTAGTCGGTAGAGTGGACTTACAAAAGGGCAAATAATGCACTCAATAGTTAAACGAGAAGAAAAGCAGATGTTAGACTAATGAAAGAATTGCTGTGAATTGATAGTAAGGCTGACCCCAATACCAAATTAGAGCTTTTATCTAACTCCACATAGTATCAATCATATGAAAGATTTCCTTGGGCAAAGTGAACTCACTTATTTAAATCCAATATTCAAGTCAGACAATAGGTCTACAAACTCTTTAAATTTCCACTGTTTAATTTAATAAACTGGGCCAAGCGTCTGCTTTAATCGACATAGACTGTATATAAAGGATGGAGGCAGGACTGTGAGTTCACCCATTGTTTCTGAACTCTGCATTTTGAAGCCTCCACTTTAACTTCATGGCCAAAGCAATTTTTAAAAAAAATTATTTTGGAGACAGAAGTGACCATATTGAACCCCAGCTGTGCTGTGCAGTTATTTCTAACAGATGGGCTGTTAGAAATAACTGCACAGTTATCCAAATTATGTGTCAGATAATCACATTAAAAATGTTAGGTCTAGATCAGTGACTTGAATTATGTATGTAAGGTGAAGACAAGTGACAGCATTTGGAGCTGAAAAATTAAGCAAACACAGAAGTGCCTTAAACTTCAGTTCTTCAAGTGGCCACTTACCAAGCTTGCTAACACTGAGGTTTCCAAATGTGGAGTCCAGAAAAGCAATGTATGAAGTCCATCTTTTATATATAGTTTATCCTAGAACCCCCTGTACATTTGTTACGAAGAAGGAAATCAGCAATAGAGACCAAAAAGACACACACACACACACACACACACACACACACACACACACACACACACACACACACACATATCTATCTATCTATCTATCTATCTATCTATCTATCTATATATATACTGTAAAGCTGTGCATTTTAAGATTAGAGTCTATGGGGTATTGACTAGCTTTTGGAATCACCCTCAAGTGGCCATTTGAGGAACTGCAGTTTGTGGCATTTCTGTATGGGCCTCATTTTTCAGCCATGGAGGTTGCTGCTTGTTTTAAGCAATTGATCAAACAACACAGTGGTTAAAACAGTGAGCAATATTTCTCCTCAAGGAATAATCCCATCGGCCTCTGATGTCAAGCACTTGAACTGCAACACCTTCAATCAAACTCAACCACCAACACTCCAGACAGATGGTTCGGGCCCACTGTGAGAGGCCTCCCACCATGCCTGATAACAAGTTTCCCTGGCTATATAGGGCAACTGTGACTGTAAACACACCAGCCTCAAGTGGAGAGAACAGGTGGCCTACCACATAGGACCACTGGTCATGTTGCGAGTCCACAACTAAAGTTCAGTTATGTGGAAATGCTTGAGTGTCTTAATAGCCTGGTACAGTGTGAGTGGCTCTGATGATGGGGAGAACATCAGAGCCGTGATACTTCTGGGAAATCAAATCTGCACCAAAACGTTACTGCTGAGCAAAAGCAGCTCGAGGCATTAGCTTTAGTCTACAGGGAGTAACATCGAAGCAAAAACAAAACCTAAAACCATCAGTCCCTAGTCAAGAGGCCCAAAAATTGCCTCAAATCACAGTCAGTATCTTTTTTATCAAGTTAATTTCCTCTGCTCTGCTTCACAATGACAAGACTGCTGGCCTAGTTTGGAGCTCTGAATGGAGTCTTTCCCATTCCAATCATTTCCTCCATGTATTTGTTTTCAGAAGTAGCATCCTCTGGAGGTGGGGAGATGATAATGTCACAGAGGAAAGAAAATGATGGTCTGTCTGCTGTTTATACAAGACTTTGGCATTTGTTGTCACTGGGCCTGGCATCATTGGCGGGCACACTGCCACTGAGCCCTGGTCTACCCTCCCCACATAGACCCATATAGGTGCTTTGAATTGCTGGCAGGCCCGACAAGATTATCTGGGCCCCCCTCCCAGGAAGACCGTTGGGATGTAAGCATGCGGCGGCGGTGGTGCGAGTGCATAAAACATATCTAAAAATGTAAGCAGGCTGTCAGATTTGATTTGTGCATGTGTGTATGCATAGCTGCTGCAGTTTGTGACAGCTCTCTGGATGCAGTTGAAGGAGATATGTGGTTTAGTCTCCAGGTGGTTTTCTTCTTCAGACCGTCGCTGTAGATGCTGGGCAGAGGACACGGAGGAGTTTTGTTTTGTTTTGTTTCTGAATCACTCTTGGGGAGGTAAATTCTGTTCTCTTAATATCCTGGATGACTAAAACAAACGCTGTTTAAGGATTAACTACACATAAAATCCATATAAAATGATTTAAGCAGGCCTCAAAATGTTAGGACATAATGCAAAGCTTCTGTCAGGCAATGTAAAGAAAATACTAAGTAATTAAGTTAGAAGACCAAAGAAAGTTTCCTCCCCAACTGTGATGACTAACGTCCTGCCCTCTCTTCCATCCTTCTTGCATAATCCCCCAGATTAATTAGCTGTGTGTTTGAGTCACTTCCTGTAGCGCGACCCTCAAATGGGCTCCCTTCTCAATCTGGCCTATCGACTTACAGGGCGCCAGAGCTTTTTCCTTTGAAGGCTGCCTCGGCTTCAGAGGCAACAAAACTCTCTGATCTGACGGCTAAAGGAAAGGGCCCCTGCAGTGTGCAGTTACAGACTGATAAAAACTCAGAAAAAACAACATTTGGGTAATACACACACTCACGGGGTGGGGGGGAATAAGAATAATTTGGTTGTGAAAACAAGAGGCGGCACGGAACAATGACAATCTGGCTCCTTTGGTAATTTCCTGTCGGCGTTCATTCGTGTGATGTGGTCATGACTGTTCTGCTGGGATCAATCAAACCTGTGAGCAGATGGCATCGCACTCCTCCGGTGGACTGGGGATTGTCTGTGTTTTTTCAGAGATGGTAATTGGCCCGCTATGCCACGGACCGGAGCATCCTAACAGCCACTGCCATCACCGCTGTGCAGCAACAACACCTATCGTTATGCTTAGTATGGCTCATAATGTGGTACCTGTGCTGCAGGCTCCATTTCGTTTAAACTCAAACCTGTGCTAAGCATCGCTGTAATTAATAAGCCATGATTGCAGTGAGGAAAAACACATTGCTGGAGCACACACGAGCTAAGAAATGCAACATTTACTTCGGCACTTTAATTTATCTTCCAAGTTTGCCCCCCAGTACAAAATTTGGGCCACTTTGGCTTCCTTACAACAGGCACCTACGAGGCCTAGAAAAAGTCAAACATATCTCATTCTGGATCAGAAACTCTGTGCTGTACTTGCTAACAGGGCTTGCATTTAGGTGAAGAAAGCTTATGTAGATAAATGGAACCGTGTGTGGGAGCCTCAGCAAGATGTATAAAAGGGAAACAAAGTAATTGCATGTGTACTGTATGAGCCTGTGTGTATGTGTGTGTGTGGTGGAGACGCCGGGCACTTCAAAGCTTTGATGTTGGAGCTCCTAAATGAGGGCCACCAGAGGTCCAGACTAATGGGACATCATGGGGAGATTAGAGGCCAAGTGTAGCAGGCTGACAACACAGCATTATGTGTGTGTGTGTGTGTGTGTGTGTGTGTGACAGAAACAGAGAGCGAGAACACAGGATTGTGTGTGTCATTCCCTGTGTGTACTCTTTTTGCAATTAAAAGTGAAAGTTTGGCTCCAAGTCTCAGACAGAGTTTGTAGTAAGTAATTGGACAGGAAGTATCTAGTTGTGGCCACAAGAGTTGCAGTAAGGCCAGTAATTCAACATAAATCAGAAAATACATCACAGTAAAGCAAATCATCAGCGGTTTCCTCATTATGGTATAAATCCTTTATTAAATAATCATAACAATAATTATAATAACAATCATAAAAAGAGCATTTCTGTACAAAGACCCCTTTAAAACAACAACAATAGCAGTCCTAGCAGTGCGAAGGGTTGGGGGGTGGGGGTGGGGGGATTCTGTCCTTTTGCGTTTGTTTGGTCCTCCCAGGCAGAAGGGGGCGGTGTGACTGTCACTGTCAGTCTCAAATTAGAGTGATAACAGCTCCAAAGGCAAACTGGGACCCCGAGGCTCCAAGGCACTTTGAAGAGAGTCAGTGGGGTCCAGAGATGTGGGCCTCAGAGGAGAGAGACAGCGAGCGTAGTAAAGGTGAATGGGATGTAATGCTGAGTGCATGTGTATCTAGACCTCTCCTCACAGGAGATGCCATTGTTCCCTTAATTTTTAGATCTGAGAGCCTTTCAGTGTGTGCATGTCCAGTTTCTTGAGTCTTTGAGATAGGAAAGACGTGTACTTATGTTCTGTACACACATCTGTATATACAAGTGAAGTGTGCGGATGTTCATGTTCATGGACGGGAACTTTGAGACCTTTCGCTCTCTTCTTCTCATGGCTTATGAGTCCATTCCAAGCATGCGAGACAAGACCCTTTCAAACTGATTTAAAAAAAAAAAATTGCTTGCCTTGCTGTGCCAGAGCCAACATTAAAAATCAACACAAAAAAAAATAATCACAAAATAGGCCACAATTAGCCAGCAAGTTGAGGTGGGGTTTGGTGGGATGTGTGTGTGTGTGTGTGTTGGTAGGGAGGTGGGGAGGAGGGGATAGGTCCTTTAAGTCATGGCTTATGAGGCCCACATGTAAAAGACAGAGAGATATCCTCCTCTCTCGTCTCGGTGTCTCCTCAACGTTCCTTTTTCAACATTTCTAACAACAGTTTGCTTTTAAGGCGTGTTGTGTGTCCGGGCACACGGTCAGTCAATTGAGAAGAGCTGTGTCTGGCTGCATTTGTTTTTGATCCCATTTGTTTTTTTTAACTCGTGAAAGAAAGAACATCGCCCCTGCGAGGGAGAGGCAGGGGATTTTAGTACTCTATCAGTCATAGTCTCTCTTATTCTCTCTGTCTTCTCTTTACAGTGGTTCAGACTTGGCCCATAACCGCAATCCATAGGTTGCACCAACCAAAGCTCCTTGACCTTTTACCATTAACCACAATGTAAACATGACCTTCTCTTTGACAGGAACCAGCAACAACAGTCTCCGACAACTAAATCTAACGATGACGTGTCTCCGCCAATAAAAGAATGTGTTAAAAAGCCCCCCTCCCCACCTCTACACAAACACACACACACACACACACACACACACACACACACACACACATACACACACACACTTTCTTTGCCTCTTTTTTTGAAAACTTATCGGCTGTCAAGGACTGGCAACAGGCCTGAACTAAAACATTAAACAGAAAGTGATCGGTGACTAAAAATATCACAGACTGTCTGGAACTAAGAGGATAACTGAGGCTGATAGGTAGCAGAGTCTACAATGGAACAAAGGAGCCAACGGGCCACACAAAGGAGCTAACTTCTAGGCCACTGTGTTCACATGTGATCAAAAAAAGACGCTTTCTAAGCACGTTCCTAACCTACCACCTTTCCAACACGACGTGTCTGGCTCTCTGTGTAGTTTACAGTATCCAGTTTAAAAACTAGACCTCATACAAATCTATGATGCATTTATAAACATCTCTCTGTTGGTGGACCAAGAATCTGTAATTGATATGTGTAGATATTTACTTTTTGAGGCCCAGAATGGAACAGTCCATCAGTCTTTTTACCCATTGGTTCTTTTATCATAAAAACTACCAATACTGGACTGTGCAATGGTTTCCTAACAGGAAACAAGTCCTCATTTGAGCTAAAAAGTGGCTTTCTCATTGTCCGTGTGTCCTGGGATCTGCACCACTGAGGAACGAAAGTAAACTGAAGCAAATGAAGAAGATAGTGAGAGGTTTTCACAGAATGACTGTTAATCTCTCGCTGTTGTTCCATCTTTCTTTTGCCTTGCCTCTCTCACGCCTCAGTGCAGCAACGCTGTTGGTTGAGTTTGACCTTGTGCTTAAGCCCGTCATAGAGTTCGAAGTTGTAGTTCTCCAGGGTGGTGGACGAGCGTGACGACAGGCCGCTGTAGGAGCAGGTGCAGTACAGTAGGAGGCCGGCGCACACTGCCCCGAGCAGGACGCCCAGAGAGCTCATGACGATGATTGTGACCAGTATGGGGTCCAGGGTATACAGCCATGAGTTGTCCTTCTCTGAGACACGTGTGACTGGAGGCTCGGATGACGGCGATGGTGTGTTCCACTCAGGGAGCTGTAAACCTGTGATAAGAAAGAGAATGGAAAAGTAGACAGGAAAAGTTAATTTGATGACAGACAAGGGGTGATTGTATAGACTTGCCTGAATTACAGTCAAGACCACAGTCAAAAGAAGTTATTTCCCTCTGCTCTATATTTATATTTGGCTTTGTTCTCGGACCTTGCTGGCCTATTATTTGCAGATGTAAAAAGCATAAAACATCAATGACAATATAAATGACAATGATAAGGAGGTGGGCTGCAAAGTGGGCTGCAGAGGTGATGCAAGTGTGGGCAGACAAAATCAGCTTAAAAACTATACTCTAGATTATATATACTAATATATACTCAATATTTGATAATTGGATAGGTAGAAGGGTGCTACCACATCAACTGATGCAACAACTGATGAGATCAGCTGATCTGCCAGGAATGCTAAGCCTGACTTCCTGACCTGACACAGTGTTTGATTTATCAAACATAATAATAATAATAATAATACATTTTATTTAAAGGTGCGCCTTTCAAGGCACTCAAGGACACCTTACAAACAATTTAAATACCATAATCATAGTATGCATAAAATGATAATTGGAAAACACCATAGAGTTAAAAGGTCGATACATCATAGAATTAAAAAGTCAACAATACAGAGTCAAACAGAATAGGCAAGCTTAAAAAAATGTGTTTTAAGACTGGCTTTAAAGATAGGGAGAGAATCAACATTGCTATTGTGGTGCGGGAGAGAATTCCAAAGACAGGGGGCCACTCGGCTGAAAGCTCTAAAGCCCATGGTGGTCAGGTGGTATAATGAGAGTAACACAGGAGGGGGATCTCAGAGTACGGGAAGGAGTGGAGATGTACAGAAGATCAGAGAGATATGGAGGTGCCAGATTATGGAGATATGTGAAAGTAAGAAGTAGAATCTTAAAATTAATGCAGTATTTTACAGGAAGTCAGTGAAGTTGTTGGAGGACAGGAGTAATATGATGACATGAGCAGCTGCATTTTGAACCAGTTAAGTCTATAGAGAAGTTTGTGTGGTAGGCCAGAGACGGTAGAATTACAATAATCAATACGAGATGTAACCAGAGCATGTGCAAGAATAGCAGTACTCTTAGCTGTAAGGGATGGATGCAGCCGACTAATATTACGTAAGTGAAAATATGCAAACCGAGTGATATTATTGATATGTGTTTCAAAATTTAAGGTGCTACTGAACACAAAACCTAAACTCTTAACCTGGGAAGAAGGAGAGATTAGAGGATTGTCAATACATTTAAGAGAATTTACCACATTTATCCAAAACAGTTTTAGTTGCTACGAGAAGAAGCTCTGTTTTGTCACTGTTTAATTTGAGAACATTAGCAGACAATCATGATTTAATCTTACATAAGCAGTCAGTGAGAGAGGAAGGTGGGAGAATGGAAGTAGGTTTAGTGGACAGATAGAGCTGGGTATCATCAGCATAAGAATGAAAGTGTATGCCAAATTGCCTGGGGGTGGCTGTGCCTCAGGTGGCAGAGCGGGTCGTCTACCAATTGGAAGGTTGGTGGATTGATCCCTGGCTCCTCCAGTCCACATGTCGAAGTGTCTTTGGGCAAGATACTGAACCCCAAGTTACCCCCAATGCATCCATCGGAGTGTGAGTGTGAGTGTGCGTGTGAATGTTAGATGAAGTGCTTAAGTATAAATAATAGCGTGCATGAATGTGTCTGAGATTGGGTGAATGAGACATGTAGTGAGTGCTCAAATTGAGTAGAATAATAATATATAAGTACCAGTCCATTTATATGACCTAGAGGTAGAAGATAAATAATAAATAGAAGGGGCCCTAAGATAGAGCCCTAGGGAACACCACTGACAACTGTGATCTGTAATTTTTGAACTATACATACTGACTATGATCTGAGAGATAAGATTTAAAGAGAAAACATTTCATCAAACATCACTAAAGTCATGTAGCGAGTAGAAAACTGGTTTACCCCAAAAAACAACAACAACAAAAAAACCCCCAAAACAAAAACAAAAGAACAAAGGCACTTGATAAAAATGACAATGAAAAGGAGAATTATTAGGAAGTATGCCTATGCTGACCGAAAGGTACTGTAGTGAGTTCCTTGTGCCTTACCTCCACCTAGTGGGTCTCTGCCACTGAAAAGTCGCTCATCTCCAAACTCAATGGGTCTCTTAACTATCAGACAGAAGCACAGGACACACCGACTTTAAGCACCAATCCAAAATGCACCAAAACATGGCTCAGCTTATGCAATCTCAAGCATTGTTTGAAATTCTTTCAGGTTGCTTTATAAATATTTCACTACGTCAAGTTACAGTTCAGTGCCTTTCTAAACAGTCATCAACAATAACAAACTCTGCGCTCTGCACAAATAACCCTTGAAAAATTTTAAATTGCTTTATATCTACCACTGCTGATTTTGATAATATAGACATACATACACAGACTCACACACACACACACGCACTTATAAATAGAAAAATATGACTTTATTAATAGAGAAAGATCATTAAGATACATTCATGTCAAACACACAGTCATCACATAGGATATAGATGGTATAAGACTGCACGTTCTGTGTGAATAACAATGCGAACATGTCATCAAATAATTAATAGTTTCCCAGCATTATCACTGTTGAAATGATCAACACTGTTACAAGTGGTGCATTAGATGATTAAGGAAAAACTAAAACAACTAATGGAGACAAATGTCAGCGGTGCTTATGACAGTCGTGCTTTCTGTGAAGGTAACTATTCTGCCAGGTGGTGTGAACTGAAAATTGACATGGATGTGAGTGTCTGAGTTGGAAGATTACAACGGTGGCAAAAACTAGCAGTGCCTGCAGCACTTTAGTTGAGCCCAGCAGCTTGAGAGTACTTATGCTTTAGATGAGTTTTCTTTTAACTTTGTGTGCATTTGTGTCTATGCGTGTGAGCGTGTGTTTGTGCTTGCCGCTTTTGGCAGGCGTTCAGGAGTGGGAGTAACTGCTTGGCAAGGCACACGTCTAGATCTGGAGGTCTTTGACGGCCAATGGCATTATTAATACTGTTTCCAGGGCAACTGTAGTTGGCAGGGGGATTGGGCAATCGAGGTGCGGTAGATGGGAGGGAAAAGTGCTTACCGCAGCCTTAATAAATGTTATCTGTCCATTAACTAATTACAACTATTAGAGGCTTGCAGCGTAATGGTGTTGAGATGGATCAAGTAGGGTGTCCAATCCCTCCTCCCCCAAGTTGATTTAAAAGCACATGGTCATAGTGTGCCAAAAAACACTTTTTTCCATTCTAGAGAGAAAAGTGCAGCTTCTAAATTGTGACAACAAATTGAGGTGCATTCTGCTGAGCTGTGGGCTTGTAGGTGATGGATTTTTTTCAGCACTGACAGACCACGAAAGCACGCCCCGTTAAGCTACAGAGTGAAGACCTCGATTTCATTCAATCCAGGGTGTTAAATTGAGCTTGTGTCAAATCTCATCACCTCTGTACCAACTGATGAGGGAGAAATTGCCGCCAATGTGTCTATCTCAGTCACAATTACACAATAAAATAGGCTTTTAGATCCCACGTGTGTTAAATATTAGTTAGGAGTGCATTAGCTATGCCTTATTTTATGTTACCAGCCAATAATGGCATCTTATGGCACTAAAGGAAAAAAAAACCCTGAATAAAACTCTGCTCTGGTTTTCATAATATCTTGGATCCCTCTCAAGGGTGAACACATACACCAAAACACCTCGCTTATGGCTTCCAGCTGGTCTAGCGGCATTGTGGGATTTGTAGGAGTATAAATCAAGGGGTGAAAATGGTGATGGCAGACAGATGTGTCTATTTACAACCATAAAAACAACAAGCACATATTCACGCTGAAAACACGACAAGGCTCGGCCCGGCATGGCTTTCATCTGGGCAGCTCAAAGACATGGAGAACAACTGGAGTGGGTGGTATGAAGCATAAATGGGAGTGGAACAACGTGCTTTATTACACCAGAGAATCAAGATGAAACACTAAACACTGAAGACTGCTGCATCCATCACTGACTGATGCCTTTATCAGGGAGAAGATGAGACATTCAATCAAACGAGCTGGTTATCTCCATTTGCGATGCAGGACTTTAAGTATGATGGATTTGCATTCCTTTGTTTTTAAATGTGCACATGCTTTGTTGAAAAGGACAATGGAAACATTTTTTTTTCTCCTCTGTTACAAACACCCTCACTATTGGCACAACTCATATCGCAGCTATCCTGTGGTGTTATTACAGAGATACCAAGAGCTTTATTTTCTGGGCCTTGCCAGATCATTTCCACAGCTAGCACAGTTTTCTCCCTTCCCTCTCTCTGTCTCTTGTAGCACTGCAGGGTTCCTCATGTCTCTAGGGTCTTGTTTCAGCCTCGTGGTTTGGCAGCTCTGGCTGGCTCTTGCAGCGGAACCAGCTCAAATCCCCTCCCCTCCTCTTTCCAGCCCACACACGCCTGTGTGTATGTCCACGCTGGGGTCATTCCAGAAGGACCGTTGGGGTTGAGGAGCCAGACGGTACTCAATGGTCCGAATCAAGCTGTTCAGATAAATAACTTACTCAGGCTTCAGTCCTCTCATCAGGAGCAGCATAGTGTGAAATGTCAACAGCAAACTCCTTAATGGAACAGAGAAGAAAACAGCAACCGAAGCTACATCCGTTAGAGAGAGAGACCACAGTGTTTCTTTTTGCAAAAAAAAATAAAAAATTCACTTAGCAATTCAGGGCAATGTCTTTGTCATCATCACCATTGCAGCTGTAAACTAAAGGAGGGAGGGTTCGTCAGTCTTGCTGCATCACGACTCTCCGCTGCCTGCGGCATCACAAGCTGGCATCGTCCTCTGCCAGATACAATGCAGCTAAGTGCTTCTCTTTAGCAGAGGGTACGATGTCGGTCCCGGCTGTCCAACCTCACTGTCAGGACCGGCTCCACCCCTGGGGTGGCCATACTGGTGGACCAGTTAGAATACTGGAAGCACTGTGAAGAGCTGTGGTAGGCCACAGACAGCTGGCTCTTCTTGGTGGCCAGGTGTTGTCGACAGCAACAGAGGGCTCTGACCAAGATGGCCACTGCCAGGAGAAGGAGGGCGCCCCCGGCCGCCATAATGTAATACCAGTGGATGGGCAAGGGAGGCACAGGAACGCCTCCCCCTGGTGGAGAGATACAGAATAATTGGCCAGCGGGAAAAGAGAGGAGTGGCACTTGCTTATTTTTTATTTTTTTTACATTGAATTTGTCTGATTCTATCCCCTGCTAGTCTTCATTGTTCGAGCAGCAGGCGTGCACCTCATATGAGCATGCACAAGCATGCCAGTTGCAAAAATTAAAATAAATCTCCAAGGCCAGAAAAGAATGAATAAATAAATAAATAAATAAATAAATGCATCCATCTCTGTCATGTAGCTTGGGTTGCAGTTGGAGGACAAGTTTTCACACCAAGATCATCAAGAGATTTGGTTTGAAATCAGTCCAATAGTTGATCCAATCAAATGCAATGCAAGTGATTTTTTTTTTTGTTCAAAGCTCCAGTGAGATTACTTGGTGTGAAATGAAAGCCAAAAATAATTAGTTATAAAAGCACTCACACACATTGACTTAAGGAGCTTCCTCTTCCTGTTTCACACTGGTACAGGAAGTCACAAACAGCTCCTTGATATCATCTTAGAACCATGCAAGAATCAGTGGGACATCACATGGGAATCCAATGTTCCAGAGCTCTCTCTCTCTGAGCTCATATTGGACTGGGATTTGTTATTTAGCTGGCTCGACTTGCCAGATTTGTTTTGAGTACATAATTTATCCTGTCCTCTGTTCTTGGTTTTTTCATTTTCCTTTTGGTCATGCATCAGCATCCTGGCCAGTCCTCTCCTCCTCAAGCCAAGCGCTATCTCCTTGGAGACTATCTTCACAGATCCTCTACTCTGGCTGCTCCTGGACTGAGCCCCCCTTCTCAAATTCTTGGTAAGAACCAGCTAACCAGCTTCCAGGAAGCCTCTACTTTTTCTATCCAAGTCTACTAAAACAAACCCTTGAAGGGAGAGGAAAAACTAAAAAAAAAAGAAAAAAAAAAAGCCCACATGTTCGTTCCAAACCTGATGTGGAGAGCTATATGTAGGATGTCACACACTGAACTAGGGGAAAGTGAAGCAGGGCTGAATGCATCCTGATTTTTGGACCGTGTCACATAATTACAGAGGGAAATGGTGCGTGCTCCTGCTACTTCACACTGCACACACTCATTAGACAGAGCTGACTTAGGGAGAGGAGACAGAGACACCCATGCTCGATGCTGCTCAGTCACTCTATCTGATTGCTTTCCACTGGGGATGCTGGTGTGTATGTGTGTGTGATGATATTAATGTGTGTGTTTGTCAAAGGTTAGACACCGTGTGCATAAGTGTGTGTGTGTGTGTGTGTGTGTGTGTGTGTGTGTGTGTGTGTGTGTGTGAGTATGGAGTCAGAGGAATAGAAAAGCCAAAGAAATGCACACACATCACATTCGCACTGAAACCACCTAGCTCTTATCTTATTGGACGACATTATGAGATGCCAAAACACTAACATCAATCTCATAGAGCCTCCTAGGCTGCTCTAAATATTTTTCATGAGGCAGACAGTTATTTAAAACCCTTCAGGCTGTGTCAGGAAGCCTAGAACTGAGAATATGTAGCTCTTTTCAAATATCTGACTCCTTACAGTGTGCCTGATTTGGCTTGCCTGGCACGCAGAGTTTGCTCTTTTGAGACTAAGCCTTTGTTTCCACTAAAACTTACAAGGTAGAACAACAAATTATTGACGTGATCTATTTTAATTATTGACGGCAGCTTCGTTAAGAGTTTGAGAAAATTAATTCGGTTTTTCTCAGTTTAATAATTTTGATTTTTGTAAGGGGTTTAGTAACTTATTTGGAGATGTCTACATGCTGCCGATGATGTGATGAATCAGCTTTAATAATCTGGAATCTGGAATCGCACAGCTGTAGCGGACTGCTGTCAGTGAAAGAGTGGGTAATTTTCTTTTCTTTTTTTAAAATGGTTCAAACCAAGCAAAAAACCCCAGGCTAGTGCATACCAACGGGCAGGAAGCAAGACCAGAGAAGAAGTGACATCATACCAAAGTGAAACGCACCTGGATTTTCAGGAGAAAAAGCTGCGAAGGGCTCTGTGAGGACAGAGAGGCAGGTGGAGACGGGAGCAGAAAGAGAGAGAGAGAGAGAGAGAGAGAGAGCGAGACAGCTGTTAGATAACTTTAAATATAAGAGAAAAGTCAGCCAAATGTCACACAAATGTCACAAGACTATCAAACTCCTCCTGAGGAAATTTAAGTTAATTCCTCAGATAACTCACATGAATTATGGCATTTACGGTGCTTCTTTGCTAGAATGCAATTTCAAACACAGTATATTGTGCCGGCTGGGAATTTGAGATGGGAGTGTATATGCTACGTGCATGTGTGTGTCCGCATTTGCAAAGTTCACGCATTTCAAGTTGTTTATCTGCGGAGTCCAGTTAAACTGGAGCGGGCTGCGAATGCACAGAGCAGAACCTTCACTTTGATTGCCTGGAATGCGAACACAGAGAAGTGGTGTGTGTGTGTGTGTGCATGTGTTTGTCTAGGCGTGTGTTAGATAGTGTATGCGTGTGGAAAGTGGGGTTGGGGTTGGGGGACGGGGGGTGAGAATAAGAGAAAGGGAGAAAGGAACAGGGAGTCCGACTTGGGAACTGGTGCCTTTTGGCGGGAACGCCAACGTACTGTGAAAAACTCAACTGTGTTTGGTGATAAGCAGCATCCCAGCATGCTCTGGGAGTGGCAAAGGAGGAGAAGGAAGGGAGGAAGGAGGAAACACAGCAGCAGGGAAGTGTGTGTGTGTGTGTGTGTGTGTGTGAGTGTGGTGGG
>VVAS01115301.1:6134-17366 GCA_015103295.1 Ptychochromis oligacanthus
GTGCTATTTTAAAATCCCTCCCTGTGCATTTGTGTGATGGTATTTTTGTAAACATTCGTGGCCTTTGGACTCCGGCAGCTCCAGCGGGCCTTTAGACTTGGAGGTGTGTTTTTTCTTCTTGTTTTCCTCCTTGTTAAGACAACAATCTCTTGAGCATATTTTCCCCACAGAGTACTGATGGAAACACCAGTCTTTCTATAATGCAGTGTTTGCTTTTGGTCTTTCTCTTGAAGTTTCAACTATGTCATGTTTATGGCAGTCAGGAAACATAGACCCAAACAGTTTGGGTTTTTTTCTTCTTGATTCAATTACTTGTTCCACATGGTAATTAGCTGTTGTTTATTGATTGGCCGGTGCAGGTAAGCTCGTCGGGGGCTGAAGTATCTGCAGGCGATCGCAACCAGACCCATGAAAATATACAAATCTCTGCACCACCCAAACGATGGCAACGAGTGCACTAATTGTTGCTTGGAGAAACTGGGTCTGGGCCCATATTTAGTCAGGTGCCTAGATTTTGGAAACATGTTGAACTGATAATGCCATGGCAGTCATTTTGTAACTCTAGCAGTCATTCTGGTGGTTTTTGTTTGCTTAATTGATGCGCACGTAGTTTGTCACACTGCTGCAATCAGCACTCGTAACATCCAGTTGGCTGAGGTTGTGCAACAGCTCTGGATTTAAGGTCCATGTGCTGTATTCATGTTATTAGCGGCACAGTGATGTAGGGTTACATTCCTTGGCCTGCTTCATGTTCCCTCGAGCCTCGGGGCGTGTAAGTGTGGCATCCAGCCACGGAGATTGTGTCTGTGTTTGGATTTTTTTATCTCTTCATTATTCCCCCTTTTGTCTCTTGACCTCTACTTCTCCACTGTTTCTGTTGTTTTTATCCAATTCTCACAAGCTCATCTTTTACCCAGAGGCATTAAACTTCAATAACAGTCATTCTTGAACGTCATATTATCGATTTGGATAATAGAAATGATGATTTATTTGGATATTTTTCCTGCTGGAATCTGCTGGCCAACATCATGTCCAAAGGTGAAGGCATGTGAAATATCATTCATCCGATTCAACAAAAGGAGAAGCTTTGCTTTCCTCCACAAAAGAAGGAGAGGAAAGTAATGACGGGAAGAGAGGAAAGCAGGGTGAAGGCAAAGCTGGGAGAGTACCTGAGGCTTTCCAAAGCCTGCTAGGTTACAGTAATGATTCTCCCAGACCCTGTCAGCTAACGATGTGTTTATGGAGCACACATGTCCATATTGTGTCATTGCTTCATTTTCCTTCCCAGTGTTTTTTAATTGTATGGATTCCCCCAATACCCCAACTCCTTCTTCTTTGTCTTCATCTCTCTTTTGCCTCCTGATACAGTCTGACCTCATTTTCTTTGTCTTTCTGTCTGACCCCTCCTAACTTCTCCTTTCTTTTCTTTGCCTGCATAAACTTTGGGGAAAGTAAGTGGAATGTGCACTGTTAGTCACAGCTTATCTGCTCAGGTTTCCATTACAGTCCCAACCCCTCGTGCAAACTGTTTGACAGTGCATGGCTGTCCTGTGCATGTCGCCGTTTATCACCGTTAACCAGTTCCACGTATCACTGCATGCATTTATGGCTTGAGCTTGAATGGAGTGCAACCCTGCACGAGTCTTTAAAATAGGCCACAATAAACTGTAAAAAACAAAGCAAAAAAACGCAAATAAAACAAAAAAAACCCATTTTCCTTTCAAAATACAGGCAAATATTTGACCTATTCTGCAGTTTTACTTGCTAGCAGTCCACTGCAGCACAAAGTCCCCCAAAACCCTTTTTTATGCATCATTTGTATGTGCTAAGTGCAGTCAAAGGCAAGCACACAGAGCACAGGGAAAAGGTTTTCACTATTTTTATAGAAATGATCCAAAATCCCTCCAACATAAAGTTCTGTTAAGTTCTTTATATTGGTTGATTATACAAAAAACAAAAACAAAAAACAAAATAACAACTTGATTTTATTTTTAGCTTTTGCCAGATAAACAATCTACCCCGTGTGAATAAAGTTAATAAAAAAATAAAAATGTAATAAAAATAATAAATCATTATTATTTTTATTACTTCATTATTAGTTCATCATTATATAGCACCATTTCACAACAGCAGTCATCTTAAGGCAAAGACTCTACTATATTGGAGAGAGAATTTAATTACTTGACTACCGCCTAAAAGCAAACCCTGAGTGACAGTGGGGAGGAAGAACTCCCTTTTCACAGGAAGAGAACCAGGCTTATGAAGGGGCAGCCATCTGCTGCTACATACAGGTTTGCAGTCACTGTAAAAGCATAAAGTTTTGAGTTTTTCACAACACTTCCGTTATGCTTTGACTTACTCCATCTATAAAGAAATCAAGCTGTTTTTATAGCATAAAATTGTGAAATGTGCACTCTGAGGAGGTGAATAAGCACGGAGCAACAGCTCATCAGTCAACACTATTTTCTTTTTTATTGCAAGTCGTGTTTCAGCACCCACAGCTACAGCCTGCAGTCTCACCACCTCCTCCTCTTTTTGATTTGTAGTGCATCATCAGACCTACGTAGTACCCTGGCATGGCAGCACGGCTCTCCGAAAGAAAGATAGACATGATGTTGCTGTCTGTCCCATTCTCCGGCCTCTCAGCCACTCTCAGAGCCAAACCCATGGAGCCACAGCCTGTCATTTCCCCCGCGAAACCCAATTATGCTCCATCTAAGCCAAAACCAATGAGCTGAGGAGCTCTGCGCGGCCAGAGATGGTTCAGAATGCTTGCGGAGAAGACGAGTGGGAGGTTGTGTGTATGTGCGTGTGTGTCATGAAGTGCATTAGCCGACTTGCGCACACAGCGGTTCATCTGAAATCTCATTTCCCAGTACCCACCGTTCATCTACACACATCTCTGTCCCCGCCACACGCCTGGGATTGCCAGATCCTGTGGTGGGTTGCCAGGTCAGACTTCCAACGAGGTCACGGTAATGCACGCTGGCGCCCTGTTCACAGCCCTGCAGATCTCATTCACCCCTACTGGACCTTATTGTGTATGGATTCCATGGATGCAGTAAAATGCTTTGGGTCTCTCGTGTGTGTTACAGACCTGTCCACCCCACCCCTCTACCAACTGCCGCCACACACCACATTTCATGCATGCTCTCCCTCCTGGAGTGCCTGCGCTGCTATTGCTCCCTTGGCTGTGATTCAGTAGCATGATGTGAGAGGAGGGAGTTCACCATACATGTGGCCTGCATTACTCCAGGCAAATTTTCTAGTCTGGAGGAATGAGCTTCTTAATTATGTGGCAACTGAGCAAGGAAATATTTTAGGATTTTTAAATTAGGAATCCACCCATATGTTATGCTCAACAGTCAGGACCAGATATTCCGCCAGCGTATAAACCGAACTCCCTTCGTGGTGATCAAGTGTGTGAATGCAGACTTTCCACTTGTTTAATGTGAACCATTAGTTAATGGTGTATTTCCTTGTGTGTTCCAGGCAATGAGAGAGGTGTGTGTTAATGGGAGTGTAGATTTTGATGGAGCGGGATCTGGATCTCCAGTGCACAAACCTGAACTGGAAAAGGTAAACAGAACACACTCACACTATAGACAGATGATGCCGGTGCACTCATTTTAACAGCAAATGTTGTACTTTTTCATTAGGTGTTGTTTTTGTAGGGTTTGGATTGGCAGAGGATCTGCATTTCCTAAACTCCAAGGCTAGCAAAAGCCTTAACAGGTCCAGGAAGTGTATTTTCTGTCAAGACCAATATATAGGTCATTCAGGTGGCAGCCGAGTTTATTGACCTTGGCTTATTATTATTTGTTCTATACTTAACTTCGTGGAACAGCATTTTAAATCGAACGTCTGTCATCTCACCTTGATGAACCCCAGTGTAGTATAAGTGAATTTGCCTCCAGTGCCAATAAAAGGTTATTATTGCACACACTTACTTTGTTAAAGCAGGATTTGTTGCTGTTTTTGAACCAGACACTTTCTTATTTGAGCATCAATCAGACATAGGAACCTTAGCAATAATTTCCTGGTTGATCCTACACTGAAAACCTAAAAGCCTAACTGATATGGTGCAGTTTGCACGCCTTTCCAACCAAAACAATGAGCAGAAAGAAGACATAGGCTGCCGGATTGGGTGGGGTCTTTAGTACAAGTAACGCCTTTTCAAAACACATTTGATCTACTGATTGTGATGAGTGCTGTTTCAATTGCTAGAGTCACAAATGTGAAGTGAAGCTAAAAAAAGAAAATCACCAAGGCATTAGTGATTGATTTGTTAGACAGATTTACTTCTTCAAAATTCCATCAATCCCTATCCTGATTATGAACCTTCTCTTCACAAGTGAAGTATTATTAATTCCTGTAACCCTGAGAGCCAATAGTACCAATAGGCCAACATGAATTTTAAGTTTTTCTCATAAGTCAGTAATTTATTAATTGGTCCTAAAATTCCTTACATGATTGTATTGCTATAGACAAACTTTTCTGTCCCATCAGAACGTCTTTTAGTGCAATCAAACAGAGTCACAGTATATAGTAAAGCTGTGGCTAAACATTTAATTCCATATGGCACAGAGGGGAAATTTAGCTTTCATTGGGAAAAGTGGGTAAAATCACTGGAGACATCCTGCACGCGGCACATATATGTGTGTCTGGATATATGCATGTGCGTTTAGTGGTGGAAAATGAGCTACATCAGAGGATCTTTAATGACAAACCTCTCCCGACATGGGATGGCAAACATAAGCCCGGCCTAATTATTCATCTGTAACATGTTGCAGATGTTGCTGCAGTGTAATTAGACAGCTGTGTCTGTGTGTTAATGCCTTTCTCGACTTGTCTATCTTCAGGAAAGTACAGTTTTGTTCACTTTGTAACTTCCTGTGCACACATTCTTCATTCTTCTTCTATACGGTCCTCCTGCCTCCAGAAGGTATCGTGTGACAGGCCGAGCTCGGACGGCGAAGCGACCCACGAGAACGGACACGGCGACTGCAAAGACCAAGGTGAGAGTCACGGCAACAGTTACAGTATTATGTGTAACGCTTGAGTGGAAATTAAAATCTGTTACTAACGGAAATGATTAATTTCCTTCCAGTTCAGTTTGTGGCTAACCCAAAATGTCTGAAAGGACGTTCCTGGGAAAATCTCTCTCTGATACAGAGGAAGTAATGATTTCCAGTTTAGAATTGACAGAACAAGGATTGGGTGTTCTTATGAATAACAACAACCACTATGGATGATGTGACAGAAAAGCAACAGAAAGGTGGTCAGTACACTAAAAACATCCTACTGTCATGTAAGGGTATATTACAGCACTTTTTTATAGCAGAGTCAGTCCACCTGGCCTGAGATTCAGTCACTCTTCAATACCATGACCTGTAAGGCAGTGGTGTGGATGGTGGATGTTTAAGTGACCCATAGCTCAACCTGTGTTGTTAAAATTGAATCATGCACCTTTAAAATATAGACAGTAGGCCAGGACATTTCTCTGAATTTAATTTAAGTAGCCAGTGATTTTGAAAACAAAATAAGCAGGATAAAACATTGAGCATTCTGCCTTCATTATCACTTCAAAGCTTTTGTGTTCTAAATCAAGTGCACCTCTTTTATCAATTCAAATGTATTTATATAGCACCAACTCAAAACAACAGTCGCCTTTATATGTTAGGGTAAAGACCCTAAAATATTAGACAGAAAACCCCAACAATCAGACGACCCCCTATGACCAACACTTGGCGACAGTGGGAAGGAAAAACTCCCTTTTGACAGGAAGAAACCTCCAGCAGAACCAGGCTCAGGGAGGGGCAGCCATCTGCCGCGGCTGGTTGGGGCTGAGGAGAAACAGAAGAGAGGAGAGGTAGACGGGACAAAAGAGACAATATGGAAGAGAGTTGTTAATAAAAAATAATGAATAAAATAAAAACTTATGAATAAAATAAAAACTAATGAATAAATGTAATAAATATTTACAGCGGCAAGCTCTAACTCACTCACTTTTTAGTGTAGCTCGAAGAAAGACAACAAAAGTGAGCCTCCATTCAATAAAAACATAGTAAGAGAAGCTTACAGTGTTACCATAGGCTGTAGACTGATTGTTAATAGTTGCCTGCAGCTGCCTTTTTTTCTGCTGATCGCTCACACTTGCTCACCTGGTTCATTTTCAGCAGCAAACAACAGTGAGGTGTCGGCTCACTCTGTGGCTACAGTGCATGTCTTCAGAGACACCCGGGGTTCTCTGTCCCCATCTCCACTCACAGACATCCCGCAGTGGATGCAGGCCACCAGTTGCCCTCGCGAGATAAACTTTATGGTGCAATACTACATCTTCTAGTCTGGGCCTAACTCTCTACCCAACAACCCTGTGCCACCCAACTGTTTTCATTTTAATTACATTTAAAGTTAAATAACCTCCCTGTAAAAAATTTTGAAGTTCATTAGCTGCATGTTAAGTTAATGAATAACTGTGTTAAATAATCAAGATTACAATATTGGCCAAAATAATCTAGTATTCGGTTTTTCCTCTGTGGGGGAAAAAGTTGGTTCGCCACGCTTCACACGCAGAGACTGTGCACAGTTCATGTGCTAATAGCAACTATCACAGCCATGTTAAGCTCAAATAACTTAAGACAAGTTTTCTTTTCTAAAAATAATGGTGCCAACAGCAGTAAATTGCCTTAGAAAATAAGAATTATTCATTTAAATACTCTCTTTCCCAAATTTTGCTGTCAA
This sequence comes from Ptychochromis oligacanthus, assembly GCA_015103295.1. Classification (NCBI taxonomy): domain Eukaryota; kingdom Metazoa; phylum Chordata; class Actinopteri; order Cichliformes; family Cichlidae; genus Ptychochromis; species Ptychochromis oligacanthus. The sequence goes on from VVAS01115301.1 coordinate 12,879, forward strand.
AACGACTCTCCTACAGATACTTCTATTAGGCCAGACACAAAAATAACATTTTTCACTGTGCCTTTTCAGTTAATTCTGACTGTAGGTTTTGGACTGGCACAAGCTGTTAGTAGGTCTGGCCCCCAAGGGCTACCTTATTAGCTGTTTTTAAAACTTTCAACTGTAATATACAGTGTTTATCAGCAAATATTCTATAGCTTTGATCCGGATGCCATGGATGAAATGAAACCACCTTTTGAGCTTGCACATCAACAGATCGATGACAGACAGTCCCTAAAACCTGATGAAGACTGTGTGATTGAGCTAAAAACTCTTGAGCTGGTATGTGTGATGTTTCAACCCTGCGGATCTTAGTAGTGAAATCCCCGTCACGCTCCACTCACACAGTACCTTTAATCGTTGCCCCACGACATAGTACAACATCAATAATGAAGTTAAATGAGGGACAGGAGTTATTAACGCTGATGTTTCTTGGAACCATAAAGAAATGTTCTCGGCTTGCATGGCTGCCTTTCTTGCATAATCTCTCTCATAATTCAGAGAGGAATCTCTGCAAGCTGTGGAAAGGTCAGCCTTTATTGAAGACTGAAGAATGAGCATTTGGATTTATTTAACATGCTTTTACGCAGGGATGGTCTTTCCCTGCTCAACTGCAAGCCAAAACAAAGAGATTCGGTCGAAATATTCTCTGATTATTTACCGTGTGTTTGCTCAGCAGGAAAAATTCCTCTGAGAGAGAAATCTCATTTTACTTGTCAGCTCAGTTATTTGGATTGCCAACTAAAATTTAACACTATTATTTATTTATTTTTTTTGTCTCTGTTTAGATTGGTTCATTTTTCCAGAATTATGTCTGAAACAGATTTCCCACCAGCAGTTAATTTCAAATCTCCAATCCAATTGGGTTTTTATGGAGTCCGCTCAGAGTTGTGATTCATGGACTTGGTTGTGTAAGATATGTTGCTGTGTCATTTCTGTGAAACTGCAGTAAAATGAGATTAGCGATGATCTCCCAGATGTGCATTGAAATGACTTCTTCAGAGAGGTACCCTTTGTCGTGGCTAGAATTAATTGGATCGCACTGGATTGGATTCCTAAGACCTACATGCTCCTACTGACTCCATCTCGGGCAATTTGATATATATCTCAACACAAGGCAACATTCCAGTTAAAAAAAAAGATTTAGCTATGCGGGCATGTACATTACAAAGTTTAACAAAAATAATTTCTAGACTCTAGAGCTTTTTTAACTAGAAAACAATCTCAACACCACATATGAAAGAGAAATGGGAATAAGAAACTCCTTTTTTCAGAGGAAACAGAGAACACATGTATGATCCAGTGGCACACAATCACCTCAAGATGACATCGAGAGAATTCTGCTAGGAGAATGTGACAGGGTTTTTTTTAAATGTATTTATTTATTTATACTGGGGGGGGTGGGGGGTCACTTTTCAGTGGACTTAAGCTACTAGAGACAGTATAAGGCTCTGTTAATGCCAACTATTAGGGATTGCAAAGTAGTTCACATATGGAATGTCATAGAGAGTGAACTCGATATTAGGATCCTGTGACCTTTACTGTATGCAGGGCAAGGTATCTGTAAATATCAACCTAGTGAGACGTACATAATATATTAAATAACCAAAAAACCGACACGGCATATGTGTGCCTTAAACCTGCATTCTTTTTAATGGTCACCAGGGGGGCAATAGCTGTGGTTGCAAAAGGACTTCCAGTCCTATAGAAGTCTATGGGCAAAAAGGCCCACAGCCCTGACCTCAGTACATAATTCCCTGATGAGTTTATGGGCTCATTCACTCATTTTGGGTCATATTAAAAAAAAAAAAAGAGTTCATTTTGTACATTTTGGTCATTCTAAGAGTCAGAAAGGATGATTATTCAGGTTGTGGTTATTGGCCAATGACCTTTGATTGACAAATCGCTAGCAAATGAACATGGGGTGTCAACTAAAAACGGTCAGATCCACACCTCACTCGTCACATCTGGTTTCAAAACACCAACATGGTGAAAATGCTCAACCTGAGCGACTTCACTAACCAATGGGTGACGTCATGGTAGCTACGTCCATCTTTTATACTGCCTGTGATACTAACCCAGAAGGGCCACAGGAAGTTGAATCTACTGCTACACCAACAATAGTAAACATTTAGATCCAACATTGTGGCTGGCTGTTGTTTACCTCTTTACAGCAGTCATTGTAAACCCCATGTAAAGATTTCCCATGCAAAGATTGGACATGTTTTTGGTCAGATTGCCGGCAGAATTCACACAGGACTTGGTTTGAATCTGTTTGGATATATCAGCGGTGCTGTGTCTCTCCCCTGCAAACTTTTCTAGCACTGAATTGCTATGGCCTGTTCCTATCATCCAGTAAACACAGTAGCATTATCAGCTGAAATAATTAGAATAAAATGCACTGAGTTTTTCACTCATTTTCACTCCTTCGCTCCTTCCCTCATTCAGTCCTAGACCTCTCTTAAGCTTAATCAGCTGCATTCTTTCCATAGCTGGTAACAAAAAAAGCTGATTTACTGGAATCAAATTTACCTGATCAGGTTTTTTCCCCTCTTCCTCTTCTCCTGAAGGGAAAAATAGTAATAATTGCTTCTTTTTTTTTTTCTTTTTTTTTTTAAAAAAAGGTTCAAATCGTTTTCACATCTGTGTGTCTGCATTCCACCTCAGGCCTGCATTGTGTGTTTGTATACTTTTCTTATTACAAGAAAAACCCTGCGTCTTAAATTGACTGCAGACAGCTTCCTATTTAATTAAGGCAGTCGCCATGGTAGTTGTCACGTCACATCAGGGAAGGACGAAAAATGCCGAAACGGGAGTTTTTGAGCGCCACGGGGAATTTAATACAAAGAGTTTCTGTCATTACCATATCAGTTTGGACGACTTTTCATTTGTTTTCAACAGTTAGGTGCTGAGTCCTGTAAGACGTGTGTGTGTGTGTGTGTGTGTGTGTGAGTGCAAACCAGCCCCAGTGATTATCCAGAGTGTATTTCTGTGTGCACATGTGTGTCTAGAGTCAGTCCAGACACTGGGTATGACATAAGTGAAGGGGAATGCTTTATTTTTGCCTCCCCCGCTTCTTCTCCACTGTCTCTTTTGCCTCGATATCTGGCAGTAGGGGAGAGGTTAAAAGTCAAGCTGAAGTTTTTTGTCTTCATATTATTATAGAGATGCATGTTAAAACACACATCTTTCTCTTCTTCTTTCTTGCATTTTCTCACTTGTACTCTCTCTCACACTCATCCAGATACTCCACAGACCACAGTATCAGCTAAACAAGAGAGACCAAGCAGAAGCTGTTTTCCCCACACAGACAGACAGAGGGGCTCAGACGCAGCCTCTCATGACCTCGCTTTTTCACCATCAGCCCTCCTTCCAGCAGAATGTGCACTGTCATTCAACTCTCTTTTTCTCCTTGGATAGAAACTATGGCATCTCAAATAGAGCACTGAGACCAGAGGGGATGTTGGGATTTTGAAATGAGCCTAATTCTCCGCAGCGCTCTTTTGAACCCACAAGGGTCTGATTAAACCCATTCTGAACTCATGGTTGTTTATAGTTGAATCTAAGGTTGCTCGTTCATTCTCTTCTCTTTCTTACATTATTGCAAAAGCATCCAAACATAACTGAATCAACATAAATGAACGTGTTACATCTGTCTTGGTAATTTCCTGTGTTTAGATAAAGATCGCAGATCGCATTAAGTCCTCCCGGAGTCCTTCAGCAAGGACTATTACACATTGTTTTACTAATTTCCCCTTCAGTGTAAGAAAGGAATTAAGTTCAAAACATCTGATTCTCTCAGGAAAAGGAAAGAAAAACACAAAGTCAGAGCAGAAGACTGGCACCGTGGGGAAGGGAGCGGGCAAGAAGATCACCAAGATTATCGGACTCGGAAAGAAGAAGACCTCCACGGATGAGCAGACGTCGTCAGCTGAAGAAGATGTGCCCACATGTGGTAAGAGAGAGACCCAATAATCATAGAATCCTGACATCAAATGAAACATGGCGGTAGAAGTATAGCTCTTTGATTTAGAGCTACATCAACAAACTTTTTAGGTGTTTGTTTTTGTTTGTTTTTTTTGCTGGGTCTTTTTTTTTCTGAAATTTTGGTTAACTAAGAAAATGCTTCAAAGTAAATAAGTGCCCAGAGCCATTTCAAAATGGCTGCTGAGTGGTGTGACTTCCTTCCAGAAAGATTTTTCCTAAGGGTCCTATCTTTAGGGCCTCAAATGAACCAGGTTAGAGTATTTGTTGTCCAGGCCTGTCATTGTTCAGAAAGACCCTGGTTTAATATTTTCTTTGCCATCAGTATAATGATTTCCTTATGTTTTTAGGTCTACCATAAAATATAAAGATTTGTAATGGAGTTTTAGTATGTGAGGGTGGTGCAGGACATGTATGAGGACAGCGAAGACAGTGGTGAGGTGTGCAGTAGGAGTGACAGGTGGC
>VVAS01115304.1:0-12151 GCA_015103295.1 Ptychochromis oligacanthus
GAAGAAGAAGAAGAACCCAGGGCCCCGGTTCTTCAAATGCCAATTGCCTTCAAACAGGATTCTGCATTAGCAGGGCTGACACCAATGAAACACTGGTACATTCACCACTGCACAGCCAGAATACCAAACGTGTCCTCAACTATCAACCTTGCTTTTGAAAGCCTGAAGATGAAGACCCTTTTCTTCCCAGCAGACTGGAAAGGGTCTCATCAAGTCATGTCAGAGGGGGAATCGTTTCATCTGCGAGGAAGACATGAGTCAGGGATCCATAATGCTCTGCTCCTGTCAACGTAGTGTCCTCTGGTAGATCTATAGTCTTCCATCCCGGACTGCCTGTCCAGATGGTCTCTTTGCTAGGGCCTCTCCATCACTGAACAATCGATGATGCAGAAGGAATGTTTTGCATTCACGACTGCTTAAGGGACAATGTAAATTATTTGTAGGTGTGAAGGTTGACCCAGACTTATTAGAGGCCTGGATCACCACATGCATCCCATCAGTTGACCTGGGGCTGAAAAATTGTGCCTATAACAAAGTGCAGTTCCTCAAATGGCCACTTGAGGGTGGCTCAAAAAGTGAGTCAGTTTCTTGTCCCTGGAACTAATTTCTCCCTTTTCGACAGCAGATTTTTATAAATTGCTCATTTAAAATCTCAATTGACATAATGCTAAAAATTGGGGTTCCAAAAAAAAAGGATTCGCAAACCAATGGGCCACGTCATGGTGGCCAGTTTTTTGGCATAGTGTATGGCTAATACATGTATACACTACACTTAGGTCTGAACATAAGCATTTAAAAGTGAATATGATGTTTAGAAAATAGATTTCAGTGACAACCATAGTAGATTCTTCTACTTGCTTGGAAATAAAGGGTTGAGGGATGGGTATTTAGTTAGTTTCAATATGCAACCTCACTGCTCTACACTGTACAATAATGTTGACTGATTATCAGGTAACTTCAAGCTTGTCAGACCTGTCTGTGTTATTCTTCCAGGTGATTAAGCAACTTTAGGATCTAAAGCATCTATCTAAGATGATTACTCATCATGAAAGCAACAGGAGTCATCTGGACAATTCTGTTAAATTTTGTAACAAGGTGGAAACATAAATACATATGTATATCATATGTATGGCTTTATAAAGTTTATATGGCTAACTTGTTAGCAATCACTTTTATATAACCCCATGCAGCAAATAAAAAAAAAGAAACATTAGCACTGGTATAGAATCTCTGTGCCTCAACAAGCCCAACATTTATTCTGCTTTTAGCACTGTTTTGGTCTCCACCACTTCCTCAGAGAAAAACGCCATTGTTTTAACATTGTTGATACAAAAGTATTATATACATTTATATGAATATATTATAGGATAGTATACATACTCTATAATGTAATGGGCCCTTCGGATATCTCATTGGAGTACTTTTAAAGTGGAGTGTTATAACTTAATAATTGCATTAAAGGGCAATGAAGTGTGTTTTGTTTTTTGAATCCTTTTAATTCCAAATACAGCAGCTCTCTGTAATTTTTTAGGAGTCAAACAGCTGTTTCAGATATTATGTTTAGTTATATACCAGCCTGGCATCAGTGCTTCAACTGTGCAAAACTGCATCAGCACTTAATTTCACTCAATAACTCAATGCAGTTTCTATTCATACACTCTGCCCCTCCCCACCCCTCCTGTCTGTCACTGGTGTTTTTTTCCCTCCTCCAACTTTCATTGACAGAATGTGAGGCAGACACTGGGGTTGTTTTTATGGGTTTTTTTTTCCCCGTGTGGCTGTATAATGCTTTCTAGCCCTCTGTCACACTCTACAGCCCCTCTCTGCGGGTGTCTCTCCCCATTCTGTTTCATTCACAGCGCAGTGCCAAGCGCGATGACTCATCCTACAGTGTGAAAGACGTGAATTGCTCTCTGTGTTCATCACAGCACTTGCTTCTCTTCTAGCCTCCGTCGCTGTCCTTCCTGTGGTCTCCCTCGCATCTCCGCCCCTACTCCCGCCACTCCCCCCGTTCTGTCTCCGTCTATGAGGCACCGATCCGTGGCTCGGCTCCGTCACATGTAGACGTTGATGGACAAGAGGAGTAAGTGGCTGAGACAAAGGAGCACATGTTATATATGCAGATAGAGCCGACTGACAGCCACCTCATGCCACCTCGCTGCTGCTGACTGCTACTGTACACATCACTAGACTGTCACTAGACTGTACACATCACACATCACTTTGTTAACTTACTCAATCGTTGTATGTAGAAAATATCCAGATTTGAAAAAGAATCAGATTAGTTTCGATACTTTACTCAGATTTACACGCACTGTGCATCAAAATGATTTCAGTGCAGTGAATCACTTCCAGCAAATGTGGTCCTCCTGCTGCAAGGGACAACTGAGAAAATCCTTTAAAGTGAAAAGAAAATGCAGGTGAACTACAGGAAGGTTTTAGCTGTAAAAGTAAGAAATGATTAAAGTGTCGGCTAAACCTCACCTCCGCCAAGGAGAGTCACTGGACACGGCCTCTCGGCCACATTTGTGCTGTTGTTTCCTTTTAGAACATTTTAATGGAAATATCTGACTTCTCCTGTGAAGTACAGCCCATCCAAGACGTTTGTGCTCCAGTTTTGGTGAGTGAAATTGTAGAATTCTCTTAGTCTGTTACTTAGCAATGATTAGCAGGTAACCTGTGTCTGTGTGTTGTACCCCTTCAGTTTATGAATGCAGGCTGGTAACCAAGATTGCTGGCGTTAGCTGATAACTTATCATTCCATCATCCTGTTCAAACATATTATTTTCTGGCTTCAAAAGCCACAATGGTGGTGGATAAAATGAATCATGCAGTTCAAAACCAATGGCCGGCATCGCAGCAGTTCCATCCATGTTTTATATACAGTCTACAGCAAGACCAGGAATTTGACACCATGGCCAAAGATTCTTTCAAGCGTTCATCTGTGATATCTCAAAGATTGCACAGTCAATCTGGCTTTAAAGGGAATTTCCACCAGAACGGAAAAGGATTGATTCAGGTTCCCAAACATAATTTAGCTTCATTCTGAGCATTTTCATAAAAGATGTAAAACACCGGTTTTAGTCAGTATAAACATAGCTTTCGGGTCGGAAAAATAAAGCCAATGCAGAAGTGCCTTAAACCTGCATTCTACCTATGGCCACCAGATGGCGATAGCTGCGGTTGCAAAAAGACGTTGTAGACGTCTGGTTTACAAGAGTTCCGTCTTGAACTCTGTAAACACTTTCCTGATGAGTTTATGGACTCAGTCGCTCATTTTGGGTCATATTGAAGAAAAAAAACAAGTCTGCTTTGTAAATCTTGGTCATACTATATGGAAAAATGGGGCATTTTCTGTGGTATGAAACTGCACACTCGTTGGCTAACATGTTGTCAATCACAACATTAGCCAATGAGCGTGCGGTTTCACAGTCAGACCTGCCCCTCCTCATCTTGCAACCGAGATGGCCACAGCAAAAACACTTATCTGAAGGTTTCAAAACAGCACTCCAGGAACCAATGGATGATGTCACGGTAGCTACTTCTGAATGCAGGTTTAAGGCACTACTGCATTGGCTTCAGTTTTCCAATCCGGAAGCTACGTCCATGTTTTCTACTGTCTGTGGTTAAAGTACAGTAGCTTAACAAGTGTGCCAAACCATCTGCTGACAGCAAAGGGAAACTAATGGGGTTTCTTTGTACTGAGTTTAGTTATTGTCCCTCTGGCTTTCCCCCTTTGTGTTTTTAATGGTTTGCTCCAGTAGCATATAGGTTTCCTCCATTGACAGTAAAAAAGAGGGACGTAGCTTACTGGTCAGAAAAATGAAGCCAATGTGGAAGTGCCTAAAAACCTGCATTCTATCTGAAGGCCACCAGATGGCGATAGCTGTGGTTACAAGAAGACTTCCGGTCCTATAGAAGTCTACGGGAAAAAGGCTTTCTTTCTTAACCTCTGGAAAGAGGTATTGTATTGTATTGTATTTTTGGATAATAATTTTTTCATATTTTGGGGGGTAAAATAAAATCCACTTTTTGAACAGTACCCCTACACCTGCCTGCGTTTGACTGCTCAGTCCCTTACATTTGAAAATCAGAACCACCTCTGGAACCATGGGCATCTGTTATTTAAAACTGATTTAAAATGGACAATGACAAAATGTTTGTACATTAAAGAAAAACATCATACATACCTTATTTGGATAAGCAATTAAAAAAATGGATGAATCATGCATACATTTGGTTTATTGTTAATTGGTTAAAATGATTCAGGTCATCCAAAATCTATTCAGTCATTTAAAGAATGCAACCCACTCTCCACCCTAATAATTTTCTGCAAAGGCAAAACAATCGGACATGGTTTGTTCAGCTCACATTGTGTACATGGAGACGCAAAAGTGTTTGTCTCATGTTTCTTGTCAGTATTAAATCCTGAGAACATACAACACAGTGAGTGCGAACAGCACTCTGCACTTAGCATGCCGGAGGTCTGCTGTAACAGTGTGCGTGTGCGTGTGCGACCGAGCGGGTTACTACAACAGTTCTGTTGTGGAGCTTTTGTGGGTTGTAATTTCTATGTATGTCTGTCTTGTAAAATTGCTTTGTATTGTAAGTACAGCAAATGATGGATTACCCACAAAAGGCATGCGCACACACACTTTTCGCACATACACACACGTGCACCAGCTCTCTGGCTGCTGCTCTTGTGCTGTTTTTAAAATGTAAGTTTGCACCACTGCCCGTACATAAAAGGTAATATAAGGCTGAGATTATTGCTCTATATCATACCTCCATATTCTTCTGCACCTTTCATCTGTTTCCATTATCTCTCCCTGGAGTATTCCACCGTTCTTCCAATCAGCCTGTTTTCACCTCCTTTTTTTCCCCTTCACTCCGGCCCCCCACCCCAACAAACAGCCCAGAGGGGGAAAAAAACCCAAAACTGTGTGCAAAAATGGATTACCTGCCTTTTTAAGTCATATCTGAAATAGGTTACACATTTTTGAGCCCGAATATAAGCTCTGCATCTTATAATATAGTGTGTGTGTTTAGTGTATGCAAATATATGCACATGTGCTCACAGAAATGCAGTACACATGTAGATTTTAGGGAAAAATGCAAACAGTTTTGAAAGAACACACACATACACACACCTGCACACACAAGTACACAAACACACTCCATTCATTACTCCCCTCCTTTTTTCCCTCTCATAGCTCAATGTCAATAAAAGCTGCAACAACACACACACACACAATGTTGCATCATTGACCATTTAAATGCACGAATACAGAGATGGACATGCACCCACCCGACACCCGCTCACGGCGCACATACAGACACACACACACACACACTTAAATGAAATAAGACACGTGGGGAAGTTACATGAATTTCTAATGTCCCTCCACTTGTGTGTTTTTTAGCATGTGCGTGTGGGAAAGAGAGTGATTAAGTGATGCAGGGCTTTGTCACTGTTGTGAGGTACATTTCTATTCATGCCAGCGAGCTTCCGTGTGCATGTGCAGAGAGTGCAAGTGACGGAGGAGAAAGGGATGGGAGGAAGAGAGGCTCTCACACACACACACACACACACACACACAGGTATTATTCTCAGGCCTATTAAACTAAAGTGCAAGAATAAATACAGCTCTGTTGTAGAATTATTCATGTTTTCTGTCCTCCTCTGGTCTGAGCAGTTCATGTAGGAGGAAGAGTGAATAATCACAGAATGAAGAGCAGATGATGGCAGCAGGTTAGCCTGGAGGGAAAGAGGATGATTGACAGCTCAAGTGTTATTAGTCTGTACTGAGGTTGTGGTGCCTTTGTGAGCTCGAGAATGGCAGGAGACCGCGAAACAATGAAACGCAAACACTTGAATTTGGGTTTGACTTAATGGGAATATTAGGGCTGAAATTTAAGTGACACAACAATTCCTTTACAAACAGCGTTAGACCTTTAGGGGACGCTACAAGTATCTGTGGAAACCACAGACTGTATGTAAAAGATGGATGTAGCCACCATGACATCAGCCACTGGATTATAAACGACCATCTAGGTGGGGTTTGGGGGTGGTGGGCAAAAAAGGACGTAACAATATGTGGATGAGAGGGTAGAGCTGGAGAGCTTTCGCCTCATGTTAGCACTGGTTAGCTAGCTAGCTTGATTAGCAAGGTCCATCTGTAAATTCACTGTGACATTAAATCGGATGCTTAGTTAGCCAGGTGAACAGCAGACTTAAAACAAAAGGGTAAACTGGTAAAAAAAAAAAATTAAAATAAAAAAATTAAATGGCAGATAGCAGCTAACCAACTCTACTTTATACACTTATTGATTTGGCCAAATGTGGAATTTAAAAGGGCGTTTCCATCAAGTCTGGAGAGATTCTGAAAAAATTTTACAGTTAAAACCAGGGCAACACATGCTGCAATATCCTAATTATTTTGTCTCTAATATGGGGCCATGCACTTAAATTATTGGATCCTCCATTTCCATTAATGTAGCTGGTAGTACATTTTGAGCAGGTAGCAGTCTTTCACTGCCTGGTGAATCCTCGGGTTAGACTATGGACTAAAATCTCTCTGCCTCTGCTGCTACAACCGACTATTCAACAGTTCAACATATTTCAGCAATAATCTAAGAGTATTAAAGCTCAAATTCATGGTACCAACCAAGGTTATAATGATCTTGATGTGTAAAGAAACAACAGCATGAATACATACTCCACTGAATGTTAATGCACGTGAAAACGGTCTCCTTTCCAATATTTACACATTTTCTTAAATTCTTGGTGTTTCCACTCAGCGTGTCCCAGCACAATTACAATATAGAATTTTCATTGTCGGTTTTACTCACCACACTCCTACGAAGTGACAGCTTCACACAGATATCTTCCAGTGCCTGTAGCAGCTATGAATAATTACAGTCTCTTTTCATAAATAAACTATAAAAAATGCTATGGGGAAACATTTGCTGTAAGGTCATGAAATGAGGACAAGCACCCTAGATACAGAAACAGATCATCACACAATCTTTATTGATCCCTGTGGGGACAAACGCACTCTCCTCTCACCCCTCCCGGTCTCTCTTCCCCCCCCATCCCGTATCCTCACAGTGGGGTCAGATGTCAAGCTGAGGCTGCAACAAGTGAGAGCTCAGTCAGAATGTGGTGTTTTTGACATTAGGATTTTAAGCCCCCCACCTGTCTCTGCGTGTCGCTCCAATGTGGCGTCATTATTTTCCGGCAGTAAATTTAAAGTAAAGTAATTTTACTTCAAAGATACCGAGGCCGTGACCAATTTTCTTTGCTCGTCTCAGATTCCCTTCTTGACGATAGTAATTACATACGGATTTAATTAATGTGGGAACAGGAAGGGAGGAGCGGTGGGGGGGGTCTTTGAACTGGATGTTCAGAGTAGACGGAGGAAAAGATGGAAAAGGAGAGAGAAGAGAGAGAGGGAGAGATTAGTGAGCAATGGCGGCAGAATGAGTTATTTTAGATCGCAAATGTGAGCCAGAGCTGGGACCAGTAATCTCTGGTGGATGCGTAATATGTCAGTCTCTCATCTGTCCCTTCTGTCTCACCGTTTCCTTGGTGGAAGTTTAATGCGTCCCGTTTGCCTCTCCATCACGCGTGCCTTTGTTAGCCTGCCGTTGCTCTTTCCCCAGGCCCCTCCGGGATGGTAGCCATCCTCCCGCCTCCCTCTTCCCCTGCTCCTTCCTCCCTCGTTTCCTTTTCTCCTGGGCTGCGGAAGCAAAAGGGGGTGGAAAAGAAAAAGCAGACGGCACAAGACAGCTCCTGAGCGCTGCGTCAGCACCAGGCGCCTCGGGAGAATAATAAAACGGCGGGATAATTCAGCACTGACGAAGGGCTAATGAGGGATAGAGGGGAGTGCAGGAGAGAGGGTGTTGAAGAGGGGTGGTTGCAGGTGCTCTGTCTTTCAGGTGAGACCATGTTGCAAAAATACAGAGCCCCTGATTTGTGTGAAGTGAATAACAAGTACGTTTTATCTAAAGGCTTTTATATGTGGAACGTGGTGGAAAACCAGCATGCAAACACCTTTTGTTCCACTTTTGCTGAATTTATTTCATGTAGGTGGAAAAACAGGAGGTATGAAACAGTTAACACTGCCACCTATTTTAATATTGTCAGGCCACTGAATGGCTGTTATCACCTGCTATCAGGTCCCACATCACAAGCCTCCCACTCCTTCAAGTGGGTAGTTTCATGAATGCTGGCTGTTCTGCCTTGCTGAACAGAAGTAATGGGAGATGTCTTTCTAGTGTTATAAAACAGCAGCTAAAGTCCACCTTAGGAGAGATGCGGTGGAGGAGTAATTCATTTGACTCTCAACCACGACACATGAGTTTGAGAGCTGTCTTTCATTTCAACTCAGCTTTCACTTTAAGCTGTTTTGGTTATGGTTTGGGTACGGTGCAAAGCACATGTTACAAAACTGCATTTGCCAGCCTACAGCGGTATTTACCACCACTGGAGATTTTACAGACAATGATTCAGATGACTGCTAGAGGTCTCCCACATAATCTGGGTAATCACTGATTAGAAGTAATGAAAACCACCTTCTGAGCCTGCTAGGTGGTGGAGGATAGCACCTATGGTGATATGTAAGGGACTGATAACAGCTGATAACAGCAATTCAGTGGAGAGATAGCATCCAAATCAGCTGCAATACCTCAGCAACATCTTAATGAGAAAGTGGGGATGGTGATCAAAGTACTGCACTAAACAGACTAAACTGTTATCTTTTTCTTTTTCACTTATTTTTTAATGGCAAAGACAAGGATTATCAATTTGTAGTATTCATTAATAGCTAAGTTCATTGAGAATTTGTTAAGGAATACAGACATAAATAAATGTATCCTAAATAAATAAATGTATCCTGTTAGTGACAGATGACGTACTGTAGTGTGTTGTAGTGCTGTAGTAACCTGTTCGCTCAAAAGGTGGCACAACATCTTGTTGTTTGCAGCAAATGTACATTAAAAACAGCTTGAGTAAAAATGTTCTGTACTATTATTGAGGACAAACCATAGACTGTATGTAAAAGATGGACGTATCCACTGAGCCATTTAGACTTTGCATTTCAAAGCCGCGCTGTTAGTGTTTGGCAGCCGACATGTCAGTTTTTGGAGCCAGAAGTGACCATATTTGGATGCGGGCATAGAGTGCTAAGTCATCAGCACTCTATCCCCGCATCCAAAGCCTGGTGAGCAAGTGCTAAGTGATGGACAAACAAAGACTAAAAAATACTAAACTAAAGTGCAAGTTCTTGGGTGGGCTGTGCCACACAGCAGCCATATTACTTGTCAGATAATTCTATTAAAAAGGCCCCAAAAAATATCAACACCACAAACATGGTCGAGAGGTCCACTTTAGTGACTTGAACTGACTGACTCACTTTTAAAGCCAGCCTCAAGTGACCACTAGGTGGACCTGCACTCACCTCGCTCAAGTTATCAGCCTCGATGTTCGGTGCTTCATTTCAGCTGCTCGTCTGAAACATGGGTTAAGAAGGTTAAGGTGGCTTCATTTGTCAGCCCTTGAAGTTGCTGTAACTACGTCTAACAACAGCTGAACACAAGTGGAAACTGATTCTTTGAGTTGTACTTATCTACAACTTAATTTACTTGCAAATTATTACAGCTAAACTTAATGAGATCCAACAAGAGAATTAAAAGAGTTCCGATTTGGTAAGTGGATTTTATGCCGCAGTCAGTCTTGATAAAAGGCACTGAAATACCATACTATGAGATCAAATATGATGGTATTTTACAATTGTGCCTGACTGTAGATATAAAATTATCAAAATAATTTAATCTTCATATATGCTGGGGGGGGGGGCATATGACATTTCTTCTTGTTTGAAATGGTGCCAATTTGATCTCTTATTTGAACATATGGTTGAGTAAAATCCATATTATTTTACAGTTGGTTATGACTAACTGGTGAAACTCCACTTTTTTCCCTCATCTCCGGGTCTTTCCTATTCTCAGCTGAACAAATCGCCTCTTATGGGACATTGATAAAATTCCCACGTCTGTACTATACACTATGTCCCATCTGTTAGCAGCATATTTGTTGGTAATGTAGCTGCAAGTAAAAGAGGACTACAATTATATCTCTAATGCGTAAAGCTCACTGGAGATTACATCAAAAGCTGGTGTGTGGCTAAAGAATTGACTGGAGTTTTAAAGAATCCTGAACATATCGGATATGAATGAGTAAAAGAGTGAAACATTTCCTGCTGCACACACATACACACACACAGACACATACAGATGGATCTGATGCCAACAGCAGTGTCTGCAAAGTTGAATGGAGCAGAGCGAAGGAGAGGAGAGAAGAGGAGGTAGAGATGATCAATAAAAGTAATTGTGTCCAATGACGTACATCACTGCCAGCATGACAATCAACAGTGACGTCATCAAGTGCCTCCTGCAGGAGACGTCTGCATACATACATGCAGAGACGCCTGTATAATATAATAAAGGAACGGCTATGTGAGAGATTAATTCTGCAAACTCCTATTTCAACTGAAGGCACACAGACGGAGCGGGATCTTCCACTCCAAGCAAACTTGATGACAAACCAAACAGAAAAAAGTGCTTATGTCATGAGCAGCAGGGGAAACACTCAGCACGAGGAAGACATGCTTAGCCAAAAACTGTTCGTCTTTTTTTTCCTTCCCCTTCTTCCTCTTCCTCTCTCCTGAGCCTGAAGATGAGAAAACTTGAGGCAGGAGGCTTTACATTCTCTGGCCGAGCCACAAAGTCAACAGTATCGACTGCGCTGTCAAAAATCGATGGGCACAAAAATCATTTTGGCATCTCTGCTCCTGCTCGGAGCCAGACTTATGGGGCCTCGTTTGTATAAGGCATTCTCACCCTATAGGTTGATGGAGATTAGCTTTAGCTTAACACGCACACACGCTGGTGAAAATGTGGCCTGCTGATATTTCACAGCATTAAATCAGAGCCGCAGCTCAGATGTGCCACAGTGTTGGCTGAGGCGGCGGCTGAGGAAAGGCAGAGCTGACCTTTGATAAAGGCTGGAGGTGGGCGACTCGCTGGACGTGGGCTTTTTAAACTATGTTGGAATGTTCAAGATCTACAGCGAGTCAAACTGAGATGTTCATGTTGGATTTGGAGCTAATAAGCTTCTAAGAACAATTACTTTTACTGAAACGCAGGAAGAAAAAACTGAAAATAAGAAAAATAGCATTTTGCTTTTTTTCACAGAGGTAGAAATCTCCTGTTAATCAACATTTTGCTACAAAACAGACCTAATCCAGCTGTTGTCTGTTGCTGTGGATACAGTTTGGGAAAGGTGCACGTTAGGTTACGGCGTAGGGTACTACGACAGCATGTTGCTGACATGGGTATGCTGAGGTGAAACTACGATGTCCTGAAAATGGACAACAAAATGCATCCTGGAGACTTTGCCTCATGTGGTCACACTGTTTTGTTTTATGGGAGCTGCACAAATATGAAAAATATCACTTAATTTACACTTAAAGTACACCTAAATGCTATATCTACAGGGCTGTGAAAAAATATTTGCCCCTTTCCTGATTTCTTAGTTTTTTGCATATTTGTCACACTTACAGGTTTCAGATCATCAAACTAATTTTAATATTAGACAAACATAACCGGAGTAAATACAAAATGCAGTTTTTAAATGATGATTTCATTTATTAAGGGAAAAAAGCTGTCCAAACCTACCTGGCCCTCTGTGAGAAAGTGATTGCACTCCTTTTTAAATCATGAATTCACTGGGATTAACCACATTTTTTAGAAAGCTGAGTTCAGTTTCACTAGCCACACCCAGGCCTGATTACTGTCAGACCTGTTGAATCAAGAAATCACTTAAATAGAACCTGTCTGACAAAGTGAAGCAAGCTAAAAGATCTCAAAAAGCAACACATCATGCCACAATCTAAAGAAACTCAAGAACAGATGGGAAACAAAGTCACTGAGATTAATCAGTCTGGAAAGGGTTACAAAGCCATTTCTAAGGCTTTGGGACTCCAGTGAACCACAGTGAGAGCCATTATCCACAAATGGAGAAAACCTGGAACAGTGGTGAACCTTCCCAGGAGTGGCGGGCCTACCAAAATTACTCCAAGAGCGCATC
>VVAS01115305.1:0-12217 GCA_015103295.1 Ptychochromis oligacanthus
AAAAAAAAAAAAAAAAAAAAAAAAAAAAAAAAAAAAAAAAAAAAAAAAAAAAACATTTGCCTCACATCGCACATGTTAGTGTTTCAATAAGCAAGGCAATGTGAATGTGTGTATTGGGTCTTCTTTGGTAACTTTCTCACCAATGGCAACATAACAAACATTTGTGTGCAGTACAGTTTCATTGTACGCCTAGATTTTTTGTGGATTTTGCTTGTTTTTCCCCCATTGTTGTGTTTTTTTCAGCTGCTCCCACAGCAGATGGATCCACATGTTTGATTTGGCAGATTTTTCCTGACGCAACCCTCCCTGGGGTTTGTGTCTCCTGCTTTCAAACTGGAGATCTTTCTCATGTTAGGCAAACGTGTTATCCACTACACCATTTTTCCTCATTATTTCATTAGTTTATTCCTGCTATTAGATTGTTACTATAGACTACTCAAACTCCAAATAAATGGATTTTGATTCTGTGTGCTTAACCTGTTGAGCTGTGCAAGGACCTGGTGAAACCCATTTAGCCTTGGTCATGGTTGAATCTTCTTAACCTTGTTTGTTTTGGGTAGCAAGCTGATGAGAACCATAGCTATGTAACAAGTCAGCCAATATACCTTGGATGACTCTTCTGTTTGATAATATTGTCTGTCTTGTGTGCTTGAGTACTTGAGTGCTTGAGCGTGAGTGTGTGTGCATGTCTCTGCTGTTTCTGTGTTCAACTATTACTCATGTTGTTGGGACTTAACTTATCTTTTTGCATTTTCACATTATAGTGATGTGTCTTTAATATGGAGAGGGGGTGGGGTGGGGAACACCGTATGGTAAATCATTAAGTTTTTATATTTTTATTAGATTCTATTTTAAGGTTAGAGGTCAGTTTAAACTGAGGGTTAAAATTAGGAAAGTAGTACTTATGGTTAAGGTTAGATCTTCAGAAAATAAATGTAAGTCAGTGTAATGTCTTCGGAAGTCATAGATACATGACGGTTTTGTGTGTTTGTGCGTGGGTGTGTGCGCACACGTTTGTGTATGTGTGTGTGATTGAAGTTCCAGTAATCCCAGTGGCTAAGCTGGTAATCCCCTCAAGCTGCCCATTAGCCCCTTGACACAGACATATACAGACACACACGCACACACAGGCACACACACAGACACTACCTCCAGGGCAGTCACCCAGGTGTCAGGCAGACTATTCCTCAGGGAAGGATCACTATGATCAGCCACAGAGCTGGCCCACTGCCCCTGGAGGAGGAATGGATACACTGGCTGGCAATACATACAGATTAAAGAGAGGGAGACAAAAGGCGAGGGAGAGATGAAGAGAGACACAGAAAAAAGGATGTCAGAGGGAAATCAGATTTAGATGACTGACAAAGAACAGGCAGAGACAAAGAATTAAAAGAAAAAGTTATTTTTCAGTTTGTTTCTGCTGAGTGAACTGGCTTCTGCATCAAATGCTATCTTATCTAGAGATTTTGAAGCTTTGACATACTTTCCCCTCCACTATCTGGACAAGAACACCAGATTTCTGTTATAGCTGGATTTTTTTTGGTTGTATAGAGCATTTCTTTTCCAATTCTGTGTATCCCCTGATGCTGTTTCTGTCTCTGAAATGACATCAGCTGATCTCTACAGCAACATTCCCTTTGAGTTAGTATCCTCAAACTGATGGTTCGCCTACGCCACAAATGAACTTTTTTAAAAACACAATGCCTTGGTGTATACACTGTCTTTGCTCTTAAAAATCCATCTTTTCCTCCCACAAGAGGTTGTGATAATCAGTGTGTGGACACTCATGGCCCTTGGAATCTGCAAATAAAACAACTCACAGTTTTAACTGTATGCTTGTCATTGATAAAACATGACAACTTGTGTATTTCTGGAATCTTTTTATAGGTGTGCGACATATGGTGAGAAAACACTGCCTTCATGGAATCCCATAACCACCCACCATCTCTTTGGAGTTCAGTAGTGAACTGTGTGGGCAGGAAGAAACATGCTTCTCTCATTAAAGCTTTACTATTATGAGTCATTCAGTTTGAACACTGAACATATCACTAGTCTACATTGCTGTGGGACAACAGAAGTATTGTTCCCTTTAGTATGTCACATAACACAAACAGTAAGACACAGGAGCTATGACTCACAGAACAGATATGCTGTTTCTGTTTTCTCGCACTTCTGTCTCCGACATTTCTGGACAAAATGTTAGAAGTGGTGTTCTCACTTGGTTCAGCACTGCCTAATTTGAATTTCATATCTACTTAGTTGCAGTATTTCCTCATTCTTTCTTTTAATAAACACTAATAAGCCATCATTTTGATTTTGATTTTGATAATATTTTCCTCCATGTGTCCCAGAAATAGCTCTTACCTGGTAATTCTTGGTCTCTACGGCCTCTGAAGGCCTCTGATTACACTAAGATGTTAGCAGTTTCAATAAAATGAAGTATGGATTTTCCAAGTTGTTATACTTTGTTACTTCTTAATAACTGACAAAAATGTAATTTCTTTTTTAGAGTATTTGTATCAAGGTTTCTCTCTTTCCATTTCCTGTAAAACTTGGATTATTCATCACGCACTTCAGTGCAGTTACATAAATTAATTTCACTGCAACATGAGGTGACTAGTACAACATATAAAACAGTGCTTGGACCCTAATGGCTTTCCCCTAGAGCAGAATTATAGTAGAAAATGTGTGTGTAGATGTAATCTAGTAAAATAAAAACAGAGATCAAGATCTGATTTTCTTTGTTTAGCTGTTTTCATCCTCCTACTGATCTAGCCCATACATTCAGTTTCACTTGGAATTCGGTCACATTACCGTGACAGAGGAGGATGCTAGGGATAGGGTGAGATGGAGGCAGATGATCCGCTATGGCGACCCCTAAAGGGAGCAGCCGAAAGAAAGATGTGTTAACTTTCCTTCCATTGAATTGAGATCTATGGGATTTGGAGGCCAGGCTAACACTTTAAACATCTTGCCAGGTTCCTCAACGTATCTCCTGTGGCAGGAGACACTATCTTGCTGAAAGATGCCACTGCTGTAATGTTTAGATAGTTTCAAAGTGAATTCAAGTCAGTACTGTTGCTAGGTGCACCTCAGCACTGCTGACTAGAAGCCATTGCACCTGGGACTGCATGGATAGTTGGGGTGCTCTGACCCAATCATCTGGCTGTAATGATTGGCTCATAATGATTGGCTCATCAGTTTACATGACACACTGGGGATAACATTCATAAGATGGAACCAAAAGCAGGGAAAAGACCAAGGCAGACTAGCAGTTAGTGAAACAAAAAGGCAGTATGAATTACTAAAGAAACAAAACAAAACAAAAACAGCTGCACGGTGATGCCAGGAAAACAGCAGGCAGGTAAGTTGAAAAACACACGAAACAAATCAAATGCACAGGAACTAACTGGAGAAATAAAAGATAATAAGAAAAAAGAAGGGGGCCCCTATGATGACCTGATGCATGCAGACTAAATGCACACACCAGGGAGAGATGTAATAAGGTACAGGTGGACTTAATGAAGAAAATAACAAGGGCAGGGAAAAAGGAAAGAGGAAGGAAGTGAAAACATGACTGTACAGTACATAAGTCTTTATAAATATTTCTGCTTTGAGTGTACAACTTACATACAGTCAAGATAAAAAGAAAGTACACCCTCCTTCAGTTCTAAGGTTTTAGGATATAACAAAAATCATCTGGTCCTTAGCAGGTCTTAAAATTATTTCAACACAACCTCAGATGGACAACAGCACATTACACCAGCATATTACACCGTGTCATTATTTATTTAACAAAAGCTAACCCAAAATGCAGAAACAGGGTGTGAAAAGTTAAGTACACCCTTACTGCTTCCATAGGAATTGAGAGGGTAAGTAGCAGCCAGGTGTGGCTAAACAAATGCACTCAATTAACTGGAAGACTGGAACAATGTCCTTTGGACACACAAGACCAAAGTGGAGATATTTCGCCATAATGGACCAGCACAACACCTCATACCTACTGTCAAGCACAGTGCTGGAGGGGTGATGGTTTAGACTTGTTCTGCAGTCACAGGACCTGGGCAACTTGCAGTCATAGAGTCACTCCTCTGTATACCAAAGTATTCTAGAGTTAAATGTTTGTGCTGTTCAACAGCTAAAGCTTGGCTAAAATTGGGTCATGCAACAGGACAGCAGCAAATTTCCAACAGGGTGGCTGAAAAAGAAAAGAATGGCCCAAGTACAGACCTCAACCCGATTGAAATGCTGTAGTGGGACCTTAAGAAAGCTGTACATAAACAAATGCCTGCCAACTTCAGTGAACTGAAACAATGCTGTAAAGAAGAATGGACCAAAATTCCTCCACAACGATGTGAGAGGCTGATAAATCGGAAAATGACTACTTTACTTTACTATTGCTGCTAAAGGTGGTTCTACAAGTTATTGAATCATAGGGTGTACTTAGTTTTTCACAGGACCGCTTCTGCATTTTGGCTTAGTTTTCGTTAAATAAATAATGAACTGAAAGAGTGTGTATATTCTTTTTACCTTGATGGTATATGTGGTTCTATTTTCAGTGTTACAGCAGCAGAACTCAGGAACAAAATATTCTTGAGCTAAGATAATGAAGAAATGGTTGGTACACATTAATCCAGCTAATTATACACTGTTTTTTTGCACAGGGCTATGTAGCCACTTGAGAGTTCTATTCTAATAAAAGACCCAAGCAAAGTAAGTAATTTAACTTATTATAAAGCATTCAGTTGGAAATTAACTTATTAAACTGTTAGGTGGAATTGGCTTTTATAGTTCCTGTGATTGCAGCAAATGGCCTAAATACTATTAAGTTGATTAAATTGCACCATAGAAGTCTAACATTTGTTTGCAAAATAAAAATCCAATTATATTGCAGCGGACACACACACTTTTACTGTCCATCCCTGTATCATGCTACCTTGACTCTTTTCTGTCTCAATATTTAGCAAAAGGTGGTCTCTTTATCACTTTCTGTCCCTGCCATTGTTTCACTGTATCATTTCCTTTGATCTTTATGATGCGGGATAATAATCAATATGCAACTCAACCAAAAGCAAAATGCATAAGAAGGAAAATCTGCTGTCAAAATGTATTATTTCTTTCCATGGGGTGTCTAAGTGTCTTAGATTGACTATTTCAGAAATTTAATAAATTTTCTTTACATCGATACGCAGACATCAGGTCCATGGTTATCTGACACTCTGCCACCTCTGGTACACTGTGCTTTCAATTTCAAGTTGTTTTTGTTTCACCAATTATTGTTTATTTTACACTGTATGACAGACTGTGAGATGCTGACAGGAAAAATCTTCAGTTCATTGTTGCCATACTGTCAGCATACAGTGCAATTAATTGTTGTATTTTGCGTGTCCATCAATCTACAAGCTGCAACATGCGGAAAAAGTGGGAAACCACTTTTTCCGCATGTTGCAGCTTGTAGATTGATGGACACGGAAAAAGTGGGAAACCACTTTTTCCGCAAGTGTCCAACTTAGGCTCCAGTCACACAGGCCTAGAGACCAGCTGGCAACCACATGGCAATCACTGGTCGCTGGGGAAAAGTGAGTATTCCCCAACCAGTTGTGAGTGATTGCTGGAAGTTGCTGGCAGCTGCTATGAAATCAATTGCTAAAGCCACAGTCATGCAGGCCTAGAGCCTGGCCAGTGAGCCCCTGGCAACCACCAGTCACTAGGGAAAAATCTGTATTCCCCAAGCAGTTGGTGAGTGGTTACAGGCGGTTGCTTGCTGTCACTGGGTAAAATCAGTCTCAAAGAGATTTATGGAGCTGCACCAAAAACCTCCTTGCGATTGCTTTGGTCACTAGCAGAATGCTAGTTGCTCGTAGTATGTATGGAGGACGCTGACTTGTCTGCAAACCACTCCATCACTGGTGAGTCTAATGTATGACATAAAGTTAATTTCCAGTTCTCTGATGCTCATCCATCCATTAATATTGTCTTATCCTTTTCCGTTTTTTCTTTCTATCCATCTCTCTCTCTGTTCAGGAAGCTTATTAAGTGATTTAAATATCAATTTCATTATACTGAGTCCCCACCTCAAATAATTATGCCAGTTCAAAGTATGTGCTGTGACCATTAAAAGCAGATTCCAACCACGTTACTGTCAGTCTAATTTGTCTGCGCCTCTGCAAAACCTGATTAAACTTGCAGGTACCCCACCACATAGTTGGGCTATATCATTTAGGAAAAAACATATCTTGAACTAGTGTCACTGATTATTAAACTGTGCTGTTCATTGAAGGGTTTTTAGGCTTGGTCTCATACAAGTTATCAGGCTAACTCTGTGTCTTGCTTTGAACAGTGAATGGTGAATTTTCTTACAGAAATTTTATGTTTCTCTAAAAAAAACATAGTAAAAAGGGTAAAACTTATTTTACCCAATTATGAAATAAAATTCATAGATATCTTGGGTTCAACAAACTTGACTTGCCTTCATAGTCTTCATAGTCTACACTATATGCAATGAAACCACTTTGACATTTTATTTAGCTGTTTGGTGTACATACATGAACAGCTGGACATGTTTAAAGCTTACAAGTAATGTTCTAGTAGCACTTTTAATCTCCACCCCAGAGAGAGAATTGGAGAATAGATCAGAGACAGGCAGATATAAGGAGACATAAAGGCCCAGACACTGAAAGACTGAGAACAATCCTTTTCTGTCTGCTCTATTGCGCTCTCCATTATCCTTCAAGACAGAAATACAAGAATTCAATTAAAAGACCATGTAGTGACCTTAACACACACACACACATACATGCACATGTGTGAACACACACAGTGCTGATGTATCAATTAATCACTGTCTGTCACCTGACCATTATAGACTGTGTATCCTCACTGGGCCATGGGAATTATATTTATATATATGTGTAGTGTTTGTGACCGTGGGTGTGTGTGTGTGTGTGTGTGTGTGTGTAAGATGTCCTTCTGCTCTATAAAGACCATTGTTATTTCCAACCCTTATTATAATGTTTGTGCCAACAGGCCCTCTAATAGGATTTTTTTTCTGTGTATGTCTGTGTGTCTGTAAGCATGTATGTGTGTTCAGTTCATTAGTATGCAATACTGTTCTGTACTTGCCTTGTGTTATTAAGCATTGAAACGAAATGACTGAATATGGCTTGAGTCCTGGGGCTCAAACTAACACAAAAACTAAACATTAAACTGACACAATCAGAGACACACACACATTCATACTATCAACCCTGAAGACATATGCTCTCAGTGTCTATTTCAATTTCCATCGAAGGCTAAAGCCATTTTATAGTGGATTCTTAAAATTGCTATTTTGACTGAAGAATGCCATTTATTTTCACACTGCTGTAAATTAAAGCCACATACTCCGGTCGGCCCATTGCTATTGATGTCATGGTCTGCACAGGACCTGAAGACATTTACTGGCTTTGTGCCAGATACCCATTCCCCATTTTGTAGGGATACATTAAATAAACAGTCTTGTTTATTTAGTGTGCTACAGTGAATGCAAATGCTTTTATTCACATTTTATGTTCAATAGATTATACCTATACTTACATATATGTTATAAATCTTACTGCCTTTATTTAGCTCTGTAACAGTGGTATTTATACTTGTCCAAAACTCCACCAAAACCAATGAGACTATGTAATTTAGAGCACCCAAGGGGGGATTTTTATAGACAGAAGCTACATTTTCTAATTCAAAGCTAAACCCTTTCCATGGAAGAAAGTGCATTTGGATATTAAAACTAACAGTTGACCCATCTGTCACAATCACCGAGGTGGGAGCTGAGCAAGAAGTTGAGCCAAGTTATTGATATGTGAAATTTAGCATTGCACTCAGAGCTTTGCCAAATCCCTCTTGCACTGCAATCTGCAGGCTGAGACAGGTCTTGTCTTCTACATTGTTACTTCTAAAACAAAGTTAAGGAACTGTTCCTGTATATAGGTAGTACAGTACATGGACAAAAGTACTGGTCACCTACACATTATACCCACAGGAGCTGCTCAACCCTGGAAACCCATGCCGTGAAGCTTCCATGAAGCTGTAAAAATGCAGTGTCCCACCAATACGTTCTTACTCTGGACTCTTCACATACTGAAACCTGGTCTGGACCCATAGGAATAGCATTTTAGTACACTGAGTACCCCTTTAACATGATTTTTCGACAAGTCTTGAATAAGTTTAAGTACTGTGCATTTTTTGTGGTTGAGACACCTTTAAAAAAGTAGAATACAGAGATGCTTATAAAGCTCAGCCATTTTTAAACTACAGTTAAACAAAATAAGAAAAACTTGCACTGTAGTCTCATACTTACTTAACCAAGTGAAAAATGCTGCTCAGGTAGTACTTTAAATTTAAAATAATTTTTTTGTTGTTTGACTATTATCACACCCTGTATTTGGAAGGATGAAACACTCTAAATGAAAACAGGCTTGCCTTCATTATTATGGTGTTTGTTTTTAATTTGGAATTATTATAAAAAAGTTGTTTCTCATGAACGAAAAGAAATGACTAAAAGCCTTCAGGCAACAAGCCATGGTAAAAATGAACCACTCATTCACTGCATGCATGTTTGCTGAGTTTTGTGTTCTGTATGTGTGTGGGCTGATTTATTAATGTGTGTCCGCTGGGTGGGTCCACAGTTTGAATCTGTGACGCTCTGTGCTGTGTGGCCGTTTGTTGCCTCCAACAAGTGAAAAAGATAGTTTTACCACAGGCAAGGTTATACACCTCAGTACAGACAGAGCACACACAAAGGAATACTAGACTGTTTGTTCCAGTAAAACATGAAAAATTGATAAGACCATAAGCTGAGCTCTACAATCCAACATTTGAAAAGCAGCTTTTATTACCTCAGTTATCTCTAGCTAAAAATGCCTCTTTTGCGCTTTATTTTTAGTCTAGTATAATTTAAGGATTCAGATTGCATAATTATTATAATGGTAAACAAGGTTTGTACCTAAAAATCAGACTGACAGGGGTACATCAACTGATATGACAGGCTGTTGAACATGGTAGTCAAAACTGAATACAAGTAACTACATGAGGGCCCAACACTGGCAACAGAAATATAAACAGAGATATCTAAAAAGCTGTACCAATAAGCACTGGTGATCTAATGATCTGATATTATCGCCAGTCTTAATTTGGCATTTGACCTGCTTTACAGGTTGTGTCATTAATGGGGGTAAATTTAAATATTTCACTTTGAAAGTTTCTTTGCTGCTGACCAGCCAACACAGAACATTTTTCCTACCTGCAGCCTGGCTAAGTCACTGTCTTTGATGTTCAGCTGCCTCTCCAGTGAGTCTCCTGTCCCGTGAGCAGACATTACTTCCACGTTGGAGTGAAGCTGATGACAGCTGCAGGTTGGTGGACTGATCCTACAAGAACTTCCAGCTGGTGGGGTACTGGTTCATACAAGATGCAAGAGATTTACTGGAAAGGCAGCTTAATGGCATCAAGTACAATCAAAACAGTGACCCGAAGACAACATCCTCAAAGAAGCATCAAAGTGATGGAGATATGGATCACCACTTTCCGTCAGAACCTTCCTAAAAACTAAGTTATTATAGTACAAAGATCTGGTCTAAGGTTAAGCTTAGCTTATGTTTAGGTTAACATTAGGGCTAGCTTTAGTGGTAATGCTTAGGAGTTAGTGGAAATGAATGTAAGCCAATGTAAAGTCCACCAAAGTGTGTATGTACGTGTGTGTTTCCTCTGCCATCATATTTCCTCTTCTATATTCCCCCTCTGTCTCTCACATCCCATTTCATCCTGTCTTTGCTTTTTTGTCTCCCTCCATCCATATATCTCTCTAACGACTGTCCCTTTAAGGTGCTGTCAGTCCTGACACCTCCCCTTTAAATGCCAGCAGACACCTGCAATCTGTCTCTGCCTATCTACAAAATACAGGTGTATGCATTTTCAACTATTTGTGTGTGTATTAATGTGTGCCTTTTCCATTATATGCATTCATGTGTTTGTTTGCCTTTTTCTGTGTATGCGAGTCAGGTTTATTGGTAAGCGATGGTGTAGCCAGCAGCCTAAACAAGCATTAGCTCAAGGGGGCAGCACTCACTATCTATCTAACTGTCTGAGAAGGAGAAAGAATGAGGCAAACAGAGGAAATGTCTCTGTGAGGCGGTGGGAGGTGTGTGTGCGGGGTGTGTGCATTGGGTGGGGCTTTATCATTTAATAGTTGAAGCGACATGTCCTTTAGAAACTTTGAAACACTAGAAGGAAAATGTTTACTGTTGTTAGTGAAAGGTCTCATGGGGGAAACTAAGGCAGTTCAGTAAGTAATTCTGCTTTAAAAGCCCTAGTCCTTCCTGCACAGTATGAGGATGGCAAGTGAAAGATCCTTTGCATATGTAATATATTGTAGTTATGACCACAATACTCTACTGGCCTAATTTCTGAAACTGTTTCTTACACAGAGCCTTAAATTATGCAAGCTGAATGTTTTTCCTTCTCTGTAGTTTTCAGTGATGTTATTTTTTCTGTTTCTCTGTCAGCAAGTCTATGCAAAAGTACTAGGTTGAATTTCATTAAACTTGCTATAGAGGTGAAACGTGGGCAAAAGAAGAGCCAAAAAAAAAAAGGCGCGGATCCCTTTCCTTAAAATTGTGAGATAGGGCACTGGCCTTGGCAGGAGATTGCACTCTGAGTGTCATTTTAGTTAAATCAATTTGGAAAAGTAGAAACACAAAGGCAATCAAAGGGAGAAAATTTTACTATGTTGCAGTGCTGTTACAAAATTCCAATTATTAGCAAACCATTTTACATTCATCGTATATGAAACACTGACACTCATAGTCAAAATAAAGAGCCAGTGGAAGCAGAATTCCGCTTAACAATTATTATCAGTGTGAGTCTCAGCATGTTTGTCTTGGAACCTCCGGGGCTGACAGGAAGGTTAATCCACTATTCAACCCCAGTCAGAGTGTCTTTCCTTGGGGGTGCACACAGAGCACTGATGGCCCCTGTCACCTCCAAAGACGAGAACCCCCTGCTCCTGCAACACAAAAGGATTTATCATCATGGGACATCACTGCAATGCTGAAAGAGAATGGAAGGAATGGATGTTTGCACTGCTGGATGCCAATAAATGTGACAAAGAGAGTCTCACAGATATGTGATCAGATACGCATGAGCAGACACACAGTGGTGACATAACAGAAGATAAAAAGAGACACTGTATATACAGGCTTTTGTGCATTTACAAAAATGTGTATTAAAGTAATGTTTATTAGTGAGCATGAACATAGACAAGGGGCACAATTCAGCTTGAGGTCCAGAACTGGTCTGTGAACCGTCCTAAAAGAAGCCAAGTTCTGATGGTTTAGTATTGGCCATCATTCTGTAGGCTGTCACACAAGGAAAACAGAAAAGAAAATTAATGAATGTTTTCATGTATGAGACAATGTTTGTGTTTGTAAAGAGTAAATATTAGCCTCTTTCTTTATTCAGTGGTACAGGTCTGTACTGCAGTGACATTAAAGTTTCATCAGTGACCTTTGCGATGGTGAAAATTCGACTATTGGCAAGTAAAAAAAAAAAAGTTATCAAAAATGTTGAACAGAAAGTCCTTGTCTGTTGCAAAAGGTTAGCAAGGTTTATTTTTTTTTTTTTTATTTATGGTTGATTAAAGGTACTGCAGGTTAACTCAGGAGATACCTTGATGTATGCTAAGGTTTTAGGATTTAGAATTACCATGTAGTAGTCTTACAGAGGTAACGTCTCCTTCTTTCACTTCACTCTTTCTCTTCCCTTTCTCTTTGTGATGAATGGAGCCAGTCAATAAGTGGAGTGCAAGGGTGACCTGGTCAGGGGGGCTTTGGTTGTCCATGTTTCTGAATTCACTTGTCTGAGGCTAATTTAATGGATTGCATGCCCCCATATCAAGGACCATGATGCAAACATACAAATAAACAGGAACACCAAAATGCACACAGAATTCAGGGTGGGTAGTGAATGACTGATTTACAAGACACACCAGCAACTGTTGACCACCTGAAAAATGACTGTGTGTTTGTGTGTAAGTGTGTGTGTATGTGTCACTAAGGCAAGTGCTGTTAATCAATCACTCACTACAGACCCTGAACTTTGAACACTAGTAAAAGAAATAAATCTACTGGACATGAAGTGGAAGGGGAGGGATGAAGGCGAAGGGATTGGGGGTGGGGGGTGG